>QLPI01001166.1:0-22465 GCA_003314275.1 Chroogomphus rutilus
GTCGGAGTTTGTAATGGAACCTCGGAGTTGCACTGGAGTTTAAAGAGGGTCGTCCCCTGACAAGAACACTGGCACTGCATTAGGAAGGATTATTTTATCGTACTACGACTCATTTGTATATAAAACTAAGTAGATACAAAGATATAGATAACTTCTAAAACCACATCCATCCCTCAATCAATGGAGGCTCCAACTCAGCGTATATTCTAACTAATACCTCAGTTCCTTCAATTCTTGTTCCTTTGCACGTGAGTCTCTTCCCCTATGTTCCTTCTGTCTCCTCCTATCTGCTTTCCCTTTGTCTCCTTCCGTATTCCATACATTTTGGCTCTTCCAGCCCCTACATCCCCTGATCATCTGGGCGCTTAGCGTCTAAGTCGCCGCCAGTTTGTGTGTCTCGCACGGTAACTACTAGTAAGTCCATGCACTATACTACTTTCCACTGCATGCTCACTAATACTTGTTCTGTATGCTATTTTACACTATTCTTCCCTGTTATACAATCAGATATATGTTCAAACATGTTTTTGGTCCTTTTCTCATCCCTCACTCCCTTCTCCCCATTCCTTCCACCGTTCATCACAACAAGACCCTGTAGCCAAAGCCATCATAGAGCTCCGATGGGGGCATGCCAAGTCTGTACGATCTGCAGAATGGATGGAACGGGATGGCCTCCTCTAATTCTGAGGGAGAATCTATGTCCCAAATGATCCAGACCTTCAGAGGTGCATCGTTTCTCAGCACCACAATACACCAGTGGCTGGGAATGCAGGGAGGTAGAAAACACTAGAGTTGATATCCAGGAATTACTGGTAGCCCTAGATGTCATGATATGTGGGACAATATGTGAAAACCTACAACTCCTGCATACAGACCAAAATCCGAAGGCAATGTTGGAACCAAGGAGGCATCCCTCATATATCCTACCATTCTCCCTCACTCCCTCTCACTCAATCACTATATCCACCGCCTACGCAGAATACATGTCACACATATATCGAGTCACATGGGTACCACACTCGAGTCACATGCGCGTCGTTATTGAGGCGTCAATGCTAACGCGTCTCTGGGAAGGGACGTGCGTAGATAGATTTACTATATAATAAAACCATGTACTAGAATAATAATCACATAAATTTTATATCCCATTCCCCATTTTCTGTTTCACTCTCAGAATCAAGTAAACTATAATTCAACTGTTTCTAGAGGCAACCCCCTATCGGAGAGCTAGAGCCACTCCCTATCCCAGAAGCTCGATGTGACACTGTTAGCATAGACTTCATGAATGTAGTCAATTCGGTAAGCAAAAGGGCCCACTTCCTCCCCACACATACTACTATCATGGCACTGGGGGCCACATGACTCTATCTAACACATGTGTGGAAACTACACAGACTCCCAAAGAAGGTAGTTTCAGACCAAGGCCCTCAATTCATCTTAGAGTTCACTTGCGAACTCTACCAACTCCTGGGGATCAAGCTCACAACAACAACAGCTTACTACCTACAACGAGATGGGCAAATGGAACATGTCAACCAAGAGTTAGAGCAATATCTCTGAGTCTTTATCAATGAGCAACAGGATGACTGGGATGAACTCCTACCAATGGCAGAATTCCAGTACAATAATCATGCACACTCTGCCATACAACAAACTCCCTTTATGTTAGATAGGGGATGACACCCACGGATGGGCTTCAAACCGTAACAGCCAAAGTCGCAGATGGAGACAGTGAATGAGTTCAAAGACCAAATGGAACAGTCATTAGAGGAGGCAAAGTTGGCACTGGCAAAGGCAAAGGATGATATGGCAGGGTATTACAACCAACACTGAACTCTGACACTAGAGTACCAAGTTGGAGACCAAGTGTTCCTAGATGCCTCAGACATTTGGACAAAATGACTTTCATGGAAACTGTCAGGGGAACTCCCGATCATGAATCCCGACCGGTACCGGCTCACCCATATTCCACACCTGCCGACCAAGATCTGTTCGGTCCACTCATGGCAGTACCAAACATATCGCACACCAAATGATCATCACTATTGGCGGGCACCCTTCAGAAGTATCAACTATAACCATTGGCCCTCCTTTTGTTGTTTGCTCCCGGTGTCTAGGCCCTGGAAGAACTTCCCGGTTGGTACAGAGGGTGATGCCCAGTAGAGCACGGAGAGCCATAGCAATGGTGCTTATATACTGTGGTCAGTGGGCAAAGGGTTCCCTAGAGTTTTCTCTTTGGATCCCCCTTCACCAGGTAGGCTAGTCACCATGTTTTAGGTACCATACTAAATCTTTGGATCCCCCTTTGCCAGTGTGCCGCCCGAGGGTAGAATGCCTGCTTAGGTTGCCCTTACAGTAGAAACCTCTCTCCCTTGAGTACCGGCTGCCCCTTCATATGACTCCGAATCAAATTTCTTCAGAAGCAGCGACAGCGGCAGCCCCTCCTCATTCACTTATAAAAAAAACACCCTACCCTCTATGGTTTTGCTGTCGGCCTAGGAGTTATTGGACCAACTGGCCGGTATAGAACAGGAGTTACTGAGAGAGAGAAGAGAGAAGCAGGATCTGGAGACAAGGCTGAACACACTACAGGAAACTACTACGAATTTAGTGGCTGGCCTCCAGACCCATGTTCGGCAGCCCATGACATGAACGGTAGAGCCTGCCAAGCCCTCCGAGTTCGATGGTGACCATTCGCATGGGCAAGCATTCATGCAGTCCTGCACCTTGTACCTTGGCATCTGCGCCACTGATTTCCCCGATAAGCAGTCCCAGATCCTCTGGGCACTGTCCTTTATGAAGACTGGGAGAGCCATGACCTTCTCTGGCTGAGTGTTCGTGCACGAAGCAAAAATGGACAGGCTGCTCTATGCCAACTGGAAGGCTTTTGCAGAAGCCTTTCGGGAACACTTCTATCCCCTGCACGAGGCTACTGAGGCAGAAAACCAACTAGAGTCGTGCCAGTACCACCAAGGCAAGCACTCGGTTAACGAGTATATCGACCAATTCAAAGACCTAGTCAGAAAGGCCAAATATACAGATGGACGGTCCATCGTCATGAAGTTCTGACAAGGCCTCAACCCCACAATCTAGAGTCACATCGCATTGATGCTAGATGGGAGACCAAAGGATGACAACATCTTGGTATGGTACACCGCAGCACAAGTGGTAGCTCTCACATGTGCAGCAAACGAAGCCTTCCAGGGGCCTCGATTTCCATCACTACATGCCCCGGTGCCACTGCCTAGCCGAAGGCTTGTCGAACCCTTGACCAGGAAAGCTGTGCCTGTACCCCCTAGAACATTGTCGACCCTCATTCCCCCAATGCCATCTCCCGGGCCTGTGCCGATGGACGTTAATGCAACCAGGCAGCGGTATCCTCTGCCACTCACGTGCCAATGATATGGCAAGGCCAGTCACTTTGCCTGAGACTGTCCTCAGGCATATGATGTGTGTTTCATGATGGCAGAAGAGCATGACAAGATGCTAGAGTACTGGATGGTCTCTGTGGACCTTTGAGATACCGATGAGGCCAGAGAGGTTGAAGATGTGGATTTGGGGGATTTTGCCCAAGGCAGTGAGTGAAGGATGTGCCCTTGCTGCCCTTGTTTAATCGCTTTGCTGCTCTGTCTATAGACTCTGATATGGAGAATACAACTCTGTGTTCAGATGATGATGCCTCAGCCATAAGCGATACAGACACTCCCAGGCTGACTCCACTGAAACAACTACTCCCCCTCCCTAGGTTGAAATGTTGGGAATGCAGTCTCCCAAAACAATACGTAGTGGATTCCACCCCCTTGCCGAATTTGTTGAACCTCAAAGTAGAGATACGTTAAGGGAGTAACCACCCTACTAGACAGTGGGGCCACAGGACTGTTCATAGACCAAAAATTTGCAGTTGCTGAGAAATTGACCTTGCACCCATTGACCCGACCCGTACCAGTGTACAACATCGATGACACCCCAAATGAGGGAGGAGAAATCTGACATATTGTTGATGTGATCTTATGCTATCAAGACCACTCGGAATGGGCCATGTTTGCTGTGACTAATCTGGGGAAGCACAAGATGATCCTTGGCTATCCCTTGCTCCGCAATCATAACCCCAAAGTCAACTGGCATATGCAAGAGGTCATGCTAAGCCGGTGCTCTGCCCAATGCCACACCTGCCAGGTTAAGTTACAGAAAGAAGGTCAAGAGGAAATGGTGGTTCCAGCTCTCTGGACCGGCCCCTTGCCAGGCATGATAACTGATGAGATGGAAGACTGCAAAAGTATTGACGATGGCATGCCCTTCCTTGAACCAGGTGATCGCCTTTTTGCAACCGTAGCCCCCCTGAACATTCCAATTGCCACTATCGCAGCCACCACAACCGTGCAGCAACTGGCCGAATGGGCATTCTGGAGCACTCCCCTCAAAGAGAAAGGGACAATCCCACCCTATCTCCAAGACTTTAATGACCTCTTTGAGAAGGAGTCCTTCAATTCTCTCCCCGAGCAGAGGATGTGGGTCCACGCTATTGAACTGGAACCCGGAGCAAAACTCTCAGCTTGCAAAGTGTACCCCCTCTCTCCAAGTGAACAGCGGGAACTGGATGAGTTCTTATGAGAGAACCTCTGTACAGGGCATATCTGCCCCTCGAAATCCCCCATGGGAAGCCCTGTGTTCTTTATCAAGAAAAAAGACAGCTCCCTCCAACTGGTCCAGGACTATTGGGTGCTCAATGCGATGACAGTGAAGAACCAGTATCCCCTTCCCATCATCTCGGAGCTCATTGCACAACTTCAGGGGGCCAAGTACTTCACCAAGCTAGATGTGTGATGGGGGTTTAACAATGTGCAGATCAAGGGAGGAGACGAGTGGAAGGCAGCATTCCGCACAAACCGAGGACTGTTCGAGCCCCTTGTCATGTTCTTTGGCCTCACTAACAGCCCTGCGACATTCCAGACCATGATGAATGACATCTTTCAGGACCTCATGATGGAGGGATACGTGTGTGTGTACCTGCATGACATCCTCATCTTTACCAAGACTCTCGAAGAGCATTGATGGGTCACCTGGGAGGTCCTTGAACGACTAAGGGCTGTCAAGTACACGTACTGAGGTTCCGGTTATTCGGCAGTGCCTACCAAGCAGCCATTCTACATCCACATACAAGTGTCCACGCCACATGCACATCACTTGGTACACCATTCTAGGCTCGGCACATTCTGCCACACCATTTGCCCATTCCTCGATCTGCTCTACCTCAGGACTTCCTGTCCTTGTTCTATCTTCGTGCGCAGCCCTTGTTTTATAGTCATGCATTCCCTATTGTCCTGTCCTTGACCCATTCCCTATTATCCTCTCGTTTATTGTTCTATCCCCATTTTGCATTCCTTGTTCTAATTTTACTCATTGTGGACAATAACTGCATGCTCTGCATACCTTGTTGTTCCACATTCCTTATTCCACATGTCACTTCTTAACCTATATAAGTAGGACATGCATGTACATATTTCCTCATTCTGGGTATCGACTAGGCTTAGGCCCTTCTACCTTCTTCTCCTCTGTTAACTCCTCAACTCAGGCCAGCATCGTCAGCATCCTCCCGAGTATCTGTCTGTTGCAAATTGGTGGCACACACGGCAAGTAGGGCATAATGCACGAGTACGTTGAAGCCAATGCCACTACTCTTGGCCTGCAGGACTTGGCCATAGTCTGCCTGACCCTTTTCGACAGTACCCTTTGGCAGTGTCAAGCCTCGGATACCAAGCTCTGGTTCACTCGGTAGTACCGACCGAACAACCCTTGCCTTTTAGTCCCACACACCAGTGACAAGGCATCCCTTGCCAGTACATGGTCTCGGTCCAGTACATTCGGTTCATCATTTGGTTCACTTTCCTTATCCCATCCCCTCTATCCTTTGTCATTCTGTTATTCCCTGTCCTTCCCCTTGCCTGCTTACCTTCAGGGCATTCACTCTTTGTTGTCACTTGGCAGTGGCACTATTGTTTTATGTTCAGCCACTCCCTATTGTTTTATGTTCTGCCACTCTCATTGTTCTATTCTCACTCACTCTTTTGTTCTGGGTCATAGTTTATTGTTCTATTCTTGATCATTGTGGACAATACTTCCACATGGTTCTTCATACCTTATTGTTCTCCATTCCTTGTGCCACTCTGTTCCACATCTCACTTATTAGCCTATATAAGTAGCCAATGTATGTAGATGGTTCTTCGTTCTGGAAATCAACTAGGTTTACGCCTTCTTGTCCTCCCCTCTCCTGTCCCAAGTCCTTTACCTGGGCCGACATTCTCGGCACTCTCCCAGGTATCTCTCTGTCCCAAATCAGTGGCACGCATGGGAAGTAGGGCGCAACGCACGAGCACGTTGAAGCCATGCCACTACTTCTAGCCTGCAGGACTTGGTCTTTACCCGTCCGACCCCTTCGGCTTTCCCGAGGCCTGTCAGTATGTACGGTGCTTGACAGGCAGTACCGAAGTCCATCAGTAACCGAAGCTTGACAAGGGCCCACAAACTCTACCTTTGGCCAGAGAAGTGCGAGTTTGAAAGGATGAGGATCGAGTACTTGGGCCTCATTATATCTCATGGCAAGGTAGAGATAGACCCCATCAAGGTAGAAGGGGTCATGGGTTGGCTGACTCCATCAAACCGAAAAGAGGTACAGGCCTTCCTTGGCTTTGCCAACTTCTATCGGAGGTTCATCGAGAAGTTCTCACACCATACCAGGCCATTGTTCGAACTCATGAAGAAGGATGCAAAGTGGAAGTGGGGAGACGAAGAATGGACAGCCTTTGAAGGGCTCAAGATGAAGTTCACGATGGTGCCCATCTTTGGGTTTGCCCACAATACCTACCCTTACTGAGTGGAAGCAGACAGCTCTGATGTAGCCATGGGGGTGGTTCTCTCGCAGCAGTCGCGTGAGGATGGCAAGTGGCACCCGATTGCCTTTTACTCAAAAACCCTCTCCCCAGTGGAGAGGAACTACAAGATCCATGATAAGGAAATGCTTGCTATCATTCAAGCCTTAGAGGAGTGGAGACACTTCTTAGAGGGCACTGAACACTGTGTCAAAATCTGGACCGACCACAAGAACCTAGAGTACTTCAAATCCTCAAAGAAGTTGAACCAGCAACAAGCCCATTGGTCCCTCTATCTCTTGCATTTCAACTTTGACCTGTGGCACAGACCGGGGGTAACGATGGGGAAGTCCGACATGCTTTCACATTGGTCAGACCACGGGTTGGGCACGGGCGACAATAGTGACCTAGTCCTGCTCCGACCGGAGCTGTTTGCGATATGGGCCCTAGAAGGAGTGGCACTGGAGGGAGAAGAGCAGGGGATTGCCTGAGAACTGAAGAGGGTGCTAACTGAAGGGACACTAGAGGATAAAGTGATGGAGGTGGTGAGGAACCTGCAGGAAGCAGGAGGGAGGTCATTGGTCTCGGCCGAATGGGCAGAAGCCAATGGACTGTTGACCTTCCGAGGCAAGGCGTATGTTCCAGACGTGGGAGGCCTCCGACGACAGATTGTAGCCCATCATGTCAAGCCTGCAACACCGAATACTGACTCACTTGGTAATACCGACCAACCAGCCCTTACCCACATCATCTTGCACTACCGCGCGGCCTCTGCTCGGTACACCCGGTATATCGTATGGACCCCTCCTCTCATCCATCCCTCTTCATTGTTCCTTCACCCCCTATCCACTCCTTAACCCGTTTCCCCCGAACAACATGACGGCCACTCATTGTCCTGGCCACTGCCATTGTTTTATCTTCGGCCATCCTCTATTGTTCTATGCTTGCCCACCATTTTATTATCTTATTCTCAGCCATACTCTATTATTCTAATTCTGCTTACATTCCTTATTCTATTTCTGATCACTGTGGACAATCCTCCATGTGGTTACCTCATACCTTATTGTCTCCATTCCTTATGCCACCCTGTTCCACATCTTGCTTCTTAACTATATAAGTGGCGAGATGTATGTAGATAATTTCTCACTCAGAATATCGATTGATTCGCACCCCTTTGTCCGCTTCCTATCTCTAAAGTCCCTCGCTCGAGCCGATGCCCTCGGCATCCTCTCGAGGCTCCCCTCACTATCCAAATTAGTGGCATGCACAGAACAGCAGGGCGCAACGCACGAGTACATTGAAGCCTAGCCACCCCAAAACGGTTTGCAGGACTTAACCGATATCTCGGCGTCACTGAATCTTGACACATCACCACAATTCCAAGATAGCTGGGCACCCCGGCTGCTGGAAGACCCTCAAACCCGTCTTCCAAAACTATTGGTGGCCTCACATGTCTCAGTACATTGGCAAGTACACCAAGACATGCGACCTGTGCTTACGAACGAAGGTCCAGAGACAACAGCCAGCTGGGGAACTCCACCCGCTCCTGATCCCCGAGGCATGGTGGGATGCCATAAGTGTAGACTTCATAGTGGAGCTCCCCGACATGCATGGGTACGATGCCATGATGAATGTAGTAGACTTGGTATCAAAATGGGCACACTTCATACCAACCCACACAACAGTAATGGTGGCCAGAGCAGTGTGACTCTTCCTACACCACATGTGGAAGCTGCACAGGCTGCCGAGGATGGTGGTGTCCAATTGAGGGGTCCAATTCATCCGCAAATTCACGTGGGAGCTGTACCGCTTACTAGGCATTTGCTTGGCAGCCTCTACAGCCTACCACCCACAGATGGATGGTCAGACCGAACAGGTGAATAGGGAACAGCACGGGTCACCCACAGGTCAAATATGGGTGACCCGCACCTGACCCATGGGAAACCCGAACCCATCAACCCATGGGTTTTTTCCCACAGGTTGACAGGTGTCAGGTGCATGCTGCACCTGCACGCACGATACACAGGTGCAATGTACGACACAAACATGCTGTATGTGGGCACGATGTATGATACAAACATGCTGTACGTGGGCGCAACGTACAACACGAATGCGCCGCACACGTGTGTGTCATATGCATGAGCATAAGGCACCTTGGTGTCAGCGCATGTGCATATGGCACATCGGTGTCAGCGCATGCACGTATGGTGTGTTTGTGTCGGCGCGTGTGCATATGGCACGTCAGTGTCAGCGCATGCACATGCGGTGCGTGCACGTACGGTGCGTTCGTGTCATATACATATGCATACGGCACGGTTGTGTTATACATGTGCACATGCGGTGCATGCGTGTCGTATGCGCATACATAGTTGAGGTGGTGGGTTGGGCCAGGTCACAGGTGCTCTCGGCTTGACCCACACCCAAACCCAAGGGCACCCGACCCGGTGACCCATGCAGGTTACCCTAACCCGTGCTATTCCCTGCAGGTGAACCAAGAACTGGAACAGTACCTCTGGCTCTTCATCAACGAGAGGCAAGATGACTAGGATGATCTCCTACCCCTAGCCAAGTTCCAGTACAATAACCACATTCACCCCTCCACCCATGAGTCCCCCTTCTTGCTGGACACAGGCAGACACCCACGGATGGGGTTTGAACTGCACCAACCCCCGTCCCACCTTGAGTCTGTGAACGAGTTCAAGGAGCGGATGGAAGGAGCACTTTTGGAAGCAAAGGTGACCCTGGTAAAGGCAAAGATGACATGGTGACCTATTATAACTGTAGGCACCAGCTGACACCAACATTTACTCCAGGCAACAGGGTATACCTCGATGCTAGCGATATTCGCACTAATCGGCCGTCCAAGAAACTAGCACACAGGTGACTCAGCCCCTACCTCGTAGAGGAATGAGTGGGGTCTCATGCATACCGACTTTGACTCCCAAAGGCCTTGAGCCACCCAGTCTTCCCAGTTGTCAAACTCACCCCGGATCTGGCAGACCCCATCCCGGGTAGATGACAGCCCCTTCCACCGCAGCCAATCCTCGTCAACAAAGAGGAATACTTCGAGGTCGAGCAAGTGCTCGACAGCTGAATAAGAGCAAATCAGCTGCAATTCTTCATCAAATGGAAGGGTTACAGCTACGAAGAGATTTCATAGGAGAACGAAGACAATGTCTGGGCCCCCGACCTTGTCGCCGACTTCTACTGTCTGCACCCGGGTGCCCCATGCCGAATCTGCACCTTGGACATGTCTACCTTCAGATCCCACATGCCAGTCCTGCCCATAGGGATCAATGCGTCGGAGACGCAACATTCTAGAGGGGGGGTGGGGTAATGTCAGGGGAACTCCTGATCATGAATCCTGACCAGTACCAGCTCACCTGTATTCCACACCCACTGACCAAGATCCATTCGGCCCACTCATGGCAGTACCAAACGTACCACACACCAAACAATCATCACTATTGGCGGGTACCCTCCAGAAGTGTCAACTATAACCATTGGCCCTCCTTTTGTCATTCGCTCCTGGTGTCGAGGCCCTGGCAGAACTTCCCAGTCGGTACTGAGGGTGATGTCAGGTAGAGTACGGAGCACCATAGCAATGGTGCTTATATACAGTAGTCAGTAGGCAAAGGGTTCCCTAGAGTTTTCTCTTTGGATCCCCCTTTGCCAGATAGGCTAATTACCATGTATTAGGTACCATACTAAATCTTTATATCCTCCTTCGCCAGTGCACCGCCAGAGGGTAGAATGCCTGCTTAGGTTGCCCTTACAGCAGCCCCTAACTGATGCTGGAGTCAAAAGGCTGCTTAGAGATTTTTTGACTCCAAGGTATCTTCTACTTCGGAGATCGTTGCCTCGGTCATGCTTTCTACAATAGTGGTTGCACATCCTTTGGTGGTGGTGGAGGTTGACTTGGAACATTCTTTTGCTACATGACTGGTTCTTCCACACAACAAGCAGAGGTTGTGGTTGAAATGGCATTGTCGTTCTTGAGGTGTGAGCTTGCCGTCTTTGCTGAGTTTTGTGGTCATGTCCGAGGTTGTCTTATTTGGAGTCTGGCTGGGGTTCAGAGGTCTGGTGCTCATACTGGGGATTGGAGCTGTTGGTGCCCTGTTCCTCTCATTTGGATGTTCAGGGACTTTGGATGTGGAGGCTTCCCGAGACATCTTGGAGCGCTGTTCCCAGTAACAGGAGTCGATTGACTGGGACAGTCGTCGTAGTTGTAGTATGTTTTTCTACACAGGTGTTAGGATTCGGTAACACCAAAATATTGGTTAAGTCCTGCAAACCATTTTGGAGTGGCTAGGCTTCAACATGCTCATGTGTTGCGCCCTGCTGTTCCATGCGCGCCACTAATTTGGACAGTAAGAAGTCTTGTGAGGGTGCCGAGGGTGTCAGCTTGAACGAAGGACTTTAGATGAGGAAGACGGGCAAAGGGGTGTGAACCAATTTGATATTCTGAGTGAGGAACTATCTACATACATCCCGCAACTTATATAGGTTAAGAAGCAAGATGTGGAAAAGGGTGGTGTAAGGAATGGAAAACAATAAGATATGAAAAACCACATGGAGGCATTGTCCACAGTGATCAGAAATAGAATAAGGAATGTAAGCGGGATTAGAATAATGGAGTATGGCTGAGAATAAGATAATGAACTGGTGGGTGAGAATAGAACAATAGAGGACAACCGAAGATAAAACAATAGGCAGTGGCCAGGATAATGAGTGGCTGTCATGTTGTTCAGGGGGAACGGGTGAAGGGATGGAAGGATAATGAAAGATGAGACGGATAGGATAGAAGAAGAAGCCTAGACACTGTACTGGATGTACTGAGTCGAGCCCATGTGATAGTGAGAATAATATGGGTGGAGGACGGGTGGTCGGTCGGTATTACCGAGTGTACCGGAGCTTGGTATCAAGGTCTTGACAGTATCCCCCCCTTAGCGGCTGAACCCATGAAGCCAGGGAGCGGGAGTCGAATATGTGGCTCCGACACCTTATCGTGACGTCACAAAGGGTTGGGATTTGGTGCTGGAATGTGATCCTTGCTTCCATCAACACATGTACCTCATCACTGTCTACCACAACAAGATAGGTTATGAAACGGATGAGGAAAATGCACAGAAAGCTGAAATAGAAAGGAACAGGTTAGAGAGGCAGCGGAAGTGAGAGGCTGAGGCTGCCCAAATTGCCGAGGCCAAGGCCAAGAAAAAGGAGGGTGAGGATGCGGCAAAAGCAGCTGCTAAATTAATGGGAGAGAGGGAAGGGACTGATAGTAGAGTGGCCGATGCTACTGCTGGAGCGGCCGAGAAGGATCGGGAGGGGTTGGCACAACAGGCAGGGGACTGGGGCCTTGAGGATGCAACTGGGACAGGACCTCCTCTAAATGTAGGGGAACAGGGTGAGGTTCCTGAAAGTGAGGGTGCTGGTGCCGTGGGGGCTCCCAAAGTTTTAGGAAGACCAGGGTCTTCGCTCTGTAAGAGGGGTAGGAGTACAGGAGCAGAGTCTACTAAGAAAACGAATGTGAGGAGAGTGCTGGTGGGGGGTATGGTATGGGGGAATTTTTATTTATTATTATTATTATTTTTTTGATTTCTTCCCTTTATTAGCCCAAGAAAAGGCTGACCTGAGGATGGTTGCCATCTCTTCGTCCTCCTTGCGATCATTGCGAGGAATGTGAGGAGAATTGTCAGGTGAGGAATGTAGGGGCAGCATGCGGGCAATGCAACGCCCGTCGTGTGAAGTGCAGCCTGGAGGCGCCTTGGCAGCGCAAGGTCAAGAGTCAGGAAGAGGTGGAGTCGGAGAGGGAGAGTGAGGAAGAACAGAGCAAGCAGGAGGAAACAGAAATAGAACAAGAGGAGTGGCTGATGAAGAGGCCGAGAAGGGCCGTCACGATGCAGTCGAGCGAGCGGCCGATGGGACTGAGGCCAAGTGGTCGATCGATGACTGTGGATGTCCCACAGCCGGCAGAGTCAGGGTCTCGGCACATCATTGAGATCTGGGAAGACATCCTACAGGGGCAGGCGGCTATGACCCGAGTTTTCCTCCAGATGGCGGAGGCGGCTGAGTGCATAAGTCATGCTATGGCTTTGATGGGTGAGGATCGGCACGGTGGTGATCGGCATGGTGGTTCGGGAATCCCGGGCCATACGAGAGTCCCAGAAGAGTCAGGTGGGAGTGTGAGTACAGGAGAAGACCAGTTGAAGGATGATGATGGGGAAGAGGATAAGGGGGAGGATAAGGAACAGGATGAGGAGATGGTGATAGATGAGACTTTGAAGGATGACTGAGAATATTATTTTTTTTGTTTGGGTGAAAATAAAGGAGTAAAAGCATGTGAAGAAATGAAAAGGAACAACTGAACGTGCCGGGTTTTTTGGCAGTTAGGTTGAGATCAGAGGGAAGGAATTTCGAGAGATGGATGCTTTTGGGAGGGGAGTAGTTTGAAGTGTTTCTAATTGGTTGTTACCCCCCTCTCTAGGTAGATGTCCCATAGTCTACCATATGCCGAGGGAACGGGAAAGAACAGTATGGGGATAGGACTGGATGTGAACAGACGGAAGAGACCCTGGTTGGGCGTGCTGAATGGCACCGCTGACTGAGAGGTCCCAGCTAAAAAATTTGCCAGCCATTCTGGTATACAAGCGTGCACAAGGCAGTTGCATTGACTAGGGCTATCGACAAGGCTTCTAGCGACGGAACAGGATCCTGGGTGAGGCCTTTGGAGCAGTGGCATGTGCGCACTGGACCAAGGCCATCGGACACATCTAAAGACATTAGTGGTGTGACGGAGCGTAATACTGCCCAATACTCTGTTAATCAATGGATTATAGTGGGTGAGCAAGTTGTGACCGAATATTGCCAACCAACAGATCTAGTGACATGATAACGGATGGGTGGACTGGTTGTCCTATTGGGGGATCTAGTGACATGTCTATGTATTCAGTAACTGTCAAGTACCGTACCGAGACACGTCTATTTGGCAATGCCGACCAAGCAATCACCCCATATCCGCGACCAAATACCCATGTGGCATGCATAACATTTGGTACGCCGGTTTCGACTCGGCATGTCCACCATCCACACTCCCTGTCCCCACCCCTCGACCCTTCTCACCTCGGGACTTCCTGCCCTTGTACTATCCTCGGTTACAAGCCTTGTCTTATAGTCTGGCATCTCCTATTGTCCTATCCTTGGACACATTTCTATTATCCTATCTTTTATTGTTTTATCCCCGCGTTGCATTCTTTATTCTAATTTTATTCGTTGTGGACAATAACCACATGCTCTGCATACCTTATTGTCCCACATTCCTTATTCCACATGTCGCTTCTTAACCTATATAAGTAGGACATGCATGTACATACTTCCTCATTCTGGGTATCGACTAGGCTTAGGCCCTTCTACCTTCTTCTCTTCTGTTAAGTCCTCGACTCGGGCCGGCATCCTCAGCATCCCCCCGAGTATCTGTCTGTTGCAAATACAGTGGCATGCATGGCAAGTAGGGCACAACACATGAGTACGTTGAAGCCAACGACACTACTCTTGGCCTGCAGGAGTTGGCCATAGTCCGCCCAACCCGTCAGCAACACCCCTCGGTAGTACCGAAGTCCATCAGTATCCGACGCTTGACAGTAACAACTGAATTTAGCAGTACTGGATCAACGAATTCTAAGGCGGAATAACATAAGAGTCTGTTAGCGTTCGAGTTCGCGTCAGGTCCGAGCTGACGTAAGTCGGTCCGAGTTGTGTGTTCGGAGTCGTAAGGACTTGGCTTCAACTTTAATGTTGCACCCTCCTCGATCGTCAGTCCTTTATTTCGGAGGTTCGGAGAAGATAAGTTTTTGGAGTTCAAGAGTGAGTGGGAATACAAGTCGATATTTGAACTAAGGTATAGTACAGAAGTCTGGAGGTATTTATACATGCGATCCTTATTGTAACTAATTAGGAATGATCAAGAGAACAACAAGACGAACGAAAACGGAGTACAAGAAGAATATACATTGGTGTTACAATAAGACTATTGTTTGACGAAAAAGGAAGATGTCCGAGGTCCGAGAATAATGATGCTGGTCGGGCTCGGAGGCGGCAATGTAGGTTCGGACTTGGTTTGGAGTAGGGTTCCTTTGTAGCGCCCTATGTCGGATGTCCGGGATGTCGGAGTTATATCACGGATATAACAGTGCCCCCCTGTTAGGACCGAGCCTCGAGATCCTGGCACCTAATGGTGAAGGAAGTAACCGTGGGAAGATTAGGTGATTAGGCATTGTGATAAGGTATATAAGGGGGGACTCTTGTTCATAGCAACTCAACTATGCCTTCGCCATCCCCCATCTTAGACGACAAGGCCATCCTCGAGAGGATGTTGTGGGAGGCATTGGAGCAGCTCGAGAAGGTCCGAGCTGAGAAAAAATGCAAGGCCAAGGAGGAGGCCAAAAAGCAATGGAAGGCCGAGGAGGAGGCCAAACAAAAAGCAGAGGAGGCCAAACAAAAAGCAGAGGAGGCCAAACGTAAGGCGGAGGAGGAGGCTAAGGAGAAAGCTGAAAAGGAGGCCAAAGAAAAGGCCGAAAATGAAGCTAAGGAGAAGGTCGAAAAAGAGGCCAAGGAGAAGGCCGAGAAGGAGGCAAAGGAGTTGGCCGAAAAGCTCTGAAAGGAGGCAGCTTCGAAAAAGGGCCACAAGACGCCTCGGAAGAAGAGCGTAAAGAGCTCCCAAACAATTCTGGAGCTATACACAATAGTGGAGGACGAGTCCCAGCAAGGGGACTTGTTGGCAGTAGTCACTCAGAGGGAGACTCCGAATGCAGAGCCCGGGGGGTCAGGTCTGAATGAATGAGACAAGGAGCGAGTCCGAACGCTCCAACAACAACATGCACTCCGAGTGCATCGGGCCCAGAAGGCCTACGAGAACTCCCTGCTGAGGAGTGCTAGGGTGGATGGTGCCGAGGTGGGTCTCAGTCTGCTTGAATCGAGTCGAAGGATGCTGATCAGCCTGCATCCCGACTTATATCATCAGTCTTCTGAGGACGTGCTAGACTGGGTTGGGGAACCCGGTCGGGTTTGCAAGCGCTGTTCCGATCGGGAGGAACCCTGCATGTGGCCCGCTTCGGGCAAGGGAACCTCGTGCTTCATTCGTGCTGATCGGAAGGTGAAGTGCAAGGAGAAGGGTGATGGGGAGGAGGAGATGGGTGCTAAGGGGAAGAGAGGAAGGGTTCCTTCGGAGGACGGTGCGGGTCCGAAACCAAAGAGGCAGAAGGTGGAGGTAGTGATTGAGGGGCCGTCTCGGGGTCCGAGCACCTCCGGGGTTGAATTGAGGGAGGTGGTTGAAGAGCTGCAGGGGTTGAGGCGGGATGTGCGAGGCATCCAGGAGGAAAACCGGAGGATTGCCAAGGCCCTGGTGCACATAAATGACCTCCGCATTCTTGAGCAGGCTCAGTGGTACAACTGGTCGCAGAAGACGGATGAGTGGTGGGGGAGTTCTCCGAGGGAGAACTGGCTGGGACCTCCGAAGGGTAAGGGGAAGGAGAAGGAGGAGGATAAGGGGAAGGGGAAGGAGAGGGAGAAGGAAGATGACGGGGGTTCAGGGGACGATGGGTTGGACCAGGAGGATGCACCTGGGTCTTCGGAGTAGGAGTTGTATTATTATTTTTTTGAAATATTTGAATCTTGAGATCGAGTGAAAACATCTAAGTCAGAAGAAGTGAACTATCGGTCCAAGGTGAGGGTCTCTAGGACATCACTGAGGGACCTGGTTTGTCAGGGTAGGCTCGGTGGAAGTCGGAGACTACTTCGGAGGCGTGTTCAAGTTTGTTGGCTGGCAACCAGGATGTTTCATCCATGGTGCCTTTGTATCCAGACCACTTGACTAAGTATTGCAAGGGGCATCTTCTTCTTCTTCCATCGATCTTGGAGTCAAGGATCTCGGAGATCTCGTATTCAGGTTCTCCGTCGATGATGACTGGGGGTTGGGGTGGGAGTATGCGTTCGGGGAAGGTGTTTGGAGTTGAGGGTTCAAGCATTGAGACGTGGAAGACTGGGTGGATGCCTCTCATGCTTTTGGGGAGTTGCAGGGTGAATGAGATGGTTCCTACTTGTGCAATGATTTCAAAGGAACCTAGAAATTTCTCTGCTAGTTTTTTAGAAGGTCTCATAGTTCAGATGTTCTCGGACTTAACGAAGACTTTGTCTCCAATCTTAAAGCGGAGGGACCGCTCAGCGATGATCTGCGGAGGCTGAGTATTGGGTCTGAGCTTCGGATATAGTTTTTTGGAGTTGTCGGTGCAGGTCATCCAGGTCGACTACGAAGTCGTGTGCCCGAGAGGAAGCAAGGTCCCGTTCGGGGTAGAAGGTGATGTTCGGGTGATAGCCCTTGTTGGCATAGAAGGGGGAGATTCCCGTCGTTGCGTTGGGGGCATTGTTGTACGCGAATTCAGCGATGGGTAATAGTTCGGACCAGTTGTTTTGCTGGTAGTTACAATACACTCGGAGATACTGTTCGAGGGTTTGATTCATGCGTTCAGTTTGTCCATCCCCTTTGGGGTGATATCCTGACGTGAAGTGAAGCTTCATGTCCAAGGCTTTGCCGAGGGATCGGAAGAACAAGGAGACGAACTCAGATCCTCCGTCCAAGGTAATGTGTGAAGGTACTCCATGTTTTGAGAATACATGTAAGACGAAGAGTCTGGCAAGGGTTGGGGCGGTGATTGTGTCGACGGTGGGGATGAAGAGGGGCTGCTTTGTTAGGCGGTCTACGATGACGAGGAGGGTGTCGTAGCCATCTGAGGTGGGCAGTTTCTCTATGAAGTCCATAGAGATGGAGTTCCAAGGTCGTTCGGGGATCAGTAATTGCTTGAGTAGCCCGTAAGGGCGATGTCTCTGTGGCTTAGACCTCATACAAGTGGTGCAAGATTTAACGTAGGACTTAACGGAATCTCAGAGTTCGGGCCAGACATAGTCTCTTTGGATGAGTTCTAATGTCCGATTCTGGCCGAAATGTCCTGAGATTGGGTGGTCGTGTTTGTCTTGTAGAACTCGGAGTCGGAGGTTTCCATGATCGGGGACGTAGATTCTTTTATCGAGGAGGAGGAGTCCGTCCTCGGAGATGGTCCATCGATTGGTGAGGTTGTCCATTCGGGACAAGGTTATGGGGTCTTCTCGGAGTGAGGTTTGGATGTCTTTGTGGAGTTGTTCTACGTCCATGATCATTGCGGCCCGCATTACCGGAGTGTACAGGGAGGTGGCTTGGAGTGATGATACCAGTTGTTCCATTGTAAAGACTGGTCGGAGGTTGTGCGGATTGATCTTGGCGTAGTCGCTTCCTCCCTCTTTAGGGTAGATGTCCCATCGTCTAGTCAGTGCATTGGGTTTAGCACCGAGGCGACCGGGTTGGAAGCAGATTACCATGTTGAACTGGGAGAGATATTCGGACCATCCGACCTGCCGATAGGTAGGGAATGGCACGGGTTATGCCAACCCGCACGGGTCACCGGGTCGGGTGTCCTTGGGTTTGGGTGCGGGTCAAGCTGAGAGCACCCTTGACCTGGCCCAACCCGTGGTGCCATCTATGTATGTGCGCGCGTACGACACACGCGCGCCACATGCACACACATATGACACCTATTCCCAACACTTTCATCGAATGCAACGGCCATTTTCCCATGCATCATTTTCGACACAATGTCGTTCAGAACATCTGGAACGCACAGCAGACGTAACATGGTTGCGAACAGTTCCACGACTTCGTTCCCCTCATCCTGGTCAACTTGCATAGCTTCTGGATTCGTGCCATTTTCTGGATTCGTGCCACCTTCTGTATTTGTGCCACCTTCCGTATTCGTGCCACTTTCCGCAGATGAGTATATTGTGTCACACGGAGTAGTGAACTTGCTATAGCCTTCAGCTTTGGACTTGAAGGTGCAGAAATGGAGAACTTCCATTGCCCCGCAGTTTGAGTACCTTCCTTAATGAGCTCTGATTTGAGGTGTGGACGCATAAGGATGATGGAACGGTAAGCCCCAGGTAAGAAGATAGGGTGCACAAACTTGTCAACCCAGATATGCCTCTCCGCAATGGGCGTAGGCAATTCATAACAGTAACGACTGGTCCAGAACCATCTGTAAGGTAATTCCAGAGTTTCGTTTGGTACCGGAACGGGCGGCAACAACAGTGAACAAAGCCACGAGGCTGCTTTGTGGTCATGAAGATTGACTAGTGTGGTGGGCATGAGAGAAAAGATGGTGAGATGTTATCCGATCAGAATATGAAAGATTACTCACAAGGGGTGGTGGGTCCATAATTCCTTGGAGCAGATAACAGCCCTTCTCTGCCGTTCAAGCTGTTGAACCACGAGGTTTCGAAATCAGAGAAATAGAAGCCGTCAATGCGCAGACCGCTGTTGATCTCTGGAAGAAGGAAGATATCGAGGGCGAAGAGTGTGCTGTCCATGTTTACTCCGACCTCAACAAGCACGGGGCTAACAAGAACGGAGTTTTGACCAGGGAACAACTTTACAGCCCAGATAGAGTGTCTCTGAAGTCGAAGGTATATCAATTTAATAATGTGATAACTTCAAAATCAGCGATCACCCACCCGTGTGAAATAGGAATGGACTAGTCCCAAGGGAAGGTTACCACATTTGCCAGATTCGAGGTAATGAAAAGCTAGACTACGAGGGCGGTGCACGACAAGTAAAACAAGCTGATCACCCATCTGTTCAAGAACGAGATGGCGCGTTTCTTGTCCTGTGCTTGCTGTAAATTATAGTAATTTTGTTGGCGGGCTACTAATCGACATACCCTCTCATGTTAAGGGCTTGTTTGATGTTATGCATAACTAAACTCAAGAAAGGCTTCTTCTCGCTTCCGACGGCACAAGAAATATGCCCGATTGCGATGAACGCTTAAACACGGTGTATAAATGCGATAATGTCAATGAGAGAGTGTGGTGGACAGTGCGTACCAATAGCTCGTTCGGCAGGTTTTTCAGTTTGCGTGAGAAGATGTGTCATTGCCCCGTGCAAGAAATTGATAGAAAAGATTCTATTATCATAGACAGCAAAGGTTGGAATAAGGGCAATCACTGTCTTTCGGATAAGAACGTCTTTGTGGGCTTTGTTATAGAATACTGTTTCCGCTGTGTCATGAAAAGAGTCTCGCATTGCCTAAGGAACTTCGATAAAGTCTCATACAGCGTGACGGGTAGAATACAGACAGTGTCAGAATGTAAAAGGTGCCTTTGATAAGCGAGGAGGGAGCCATGGATAATTTCTACTTGAGTGGACTTGAGACTGTGAGAAGTTTGTTCGATGAGCTTTCCTAAAAGTTGGCAATCAGGAGAGTGGCGGTTTTCCTGTTCCAGGATATCAAGTAGATCCGCCAGAAGCTCAGAGGCAGCTTCTCAGACATGCACCTGGAGAAACTAAGAATACGGCTGACTGTGTGCGTAGTTGGGCATACCCTAGGGTCTCGCAGAGGGAAGAGAATTTTGTCAAATATGACTGTAATATGTTGATCGAAGTACATGGGGCAATTACGTGCCAGCTCCTTTAAAACCAAAACCTCGGTGTTGCGATTCTGTTCAGTCTTGTCAGTAGAAGTCAGGTATTCGATTGATTTCGACATCACATGGTGTCAGCGCGCACGCGTGCGGGTGCGGTGCGCACCCGACACCCATCCACCCATGGGAAAAAACCCATGGGTTGATGGGTTCGGGTTCCCCATGGGTTGGGTGAGGGTCACCCACATTTGACCCGTGGGTGACCCGTGCCATTCCCTACCAACGGGTGAGTAACTTGGTTGTTGAAAAATATTCTAAATTCTTGTGGTCGGTGACAACATCGATCAGATCTCCTGAACCCTCTAGGTAGTATCTCCAGGTCTTGAAGGCTTCAAAGATGGCCAGTAGTTCTTTGTCGTGTACGTCGTAGTTCAATTCTGGAGGAGTGAAGGTTTGGGAGTGGAAGGCTATCGGGTGGATGTCGTTGTCCGTTGGCGATATGGTGGAGAGAATTGCTGTGAGGGTGTAGTCCGAGGCATCAGACTGGACAATGAGTTGAGATCCGGGGATCCACTGTTGTAGGATCGGTGCCGTAGTGAACACCTTTTTGAGCATCTCGAAGGATGTTCTGCAATTCTCAGTAAAGTTCAATGGAGTATCTTTTCGTGTCAGACGAGTTAGCGGTACTGTGATGTCCGAGTAGTTGAAGATAAAGCGTCAGTAGAAGTTCGCGAATCCAAGGAAAGACTGAATGTCTTTGATTTTTTGGGGTTCGGGCCATTCCTGGATGACCTTGACTTGTCGTCAGCCATGGTCAGGCCCTTCAGGGAGAGGATGTATCCGAGGTACTCCACGGTGTCAGTGTGGAAGAAGCACTTGTCTGCCCGGGCATATAAGTGGTTTTCCTGGAGGCATTGGAGAACTTCTTTGACGTGGTTTCTATGTTCTTCTAGATTGTCAGAGTAGATCAGGATGTCGTCTAGGTATACTAGTACAGACAGGTCTAGGAGGTCGGAGAAGATGTCATTCATAAATCGCTGGAAGGTGGCCGGGGAGTTGGTGAGTCCAAAGGGCATCACACTCCATTCAAAAGATCCATAGCGTGTGCGGAAGGCGGTTTTCCATTTGTTGCCTTCTCGGATGCGTACCAGGTGGTACGTAGGAAATGGCACGGGTCACCCACAGGTCAAATGTGGGTGACCCGCACCCGACCCATGGGAAACCCGAACCTGTCAACCCATGGGGTTTTTCCCACGGGTTGATGGGTGTCGGGTGCACCGTGCACCCACACGCCTGCGGCGCATTCGTGTCGTACGTTGCATTGGCACCGATACAAATACGCTGTACACGCACACGCCGACTCGAACGTGCCATACACATACACTCCAACTCGAACGCGCCGTACGTGTACATGCCAACTCGAATGCACCTTATGCATATGCGCTGACTCGAAAGCACCGTATGCGTATGCGCCGACTCGAATGCGCCGACATAGATGCATTGTATGTGCATGCACGAACACGCCATACGCATACACGTACAACAGGAGCGAGTGCCTGGTTGGGTGTCGTATACATGCGCATGAACGCATACATGATTGACACGCTGGGTTGGGCTGGGTCACGGGTGCTCTCTGCTCGACCCGCACCCGCACCCAAGGGCACCCGACCCGGTGACCCATGCAGGTTGGCCGAACCCGTGCTATTCCCTAGTGGTACGCGTGTCGCAGATCTATCTTGGTGAATATTCAGGCCTTTCGGGGACTGTCCAGGAGATCGGAGATTCGGGGAAGTGGGTAGCGATCCTTCTTCGTTATTTTGTTTAGTCCGCGAAAGTCGACGCATAAGTGTAGTGATCCATCTTTCTTTCTGGCGAAGAGGACTGGAGCACCCCCAGGGGAGCGTTAGGGTCGTATAAACCCTGTGGATATGTTCTCATCTAAAAACTCTTGGAGGGACTTCAGTTCACTTTTGGAGAGAGAATAGATCGGACCGAATGGGGGTGATGTGCCTTCCTCCAGTTCGATCTTGAGGTCATATGGTGTCATGGTTTCTCTACTCCTCTATCTATTGCTTGTTATTGGACTCCGCTACTCCGCTAGA
>QLPI01001178.1:0-17886 GCA_003314275.1 Chroogomphus rutilus
TCACAGGGACTTGGCTTCAACTTATGTGTTGCACCCTCCTCGATTGTCTGTCCCTAATTTCGGAAAGTTGGAAAGTTTACCAGAACTGAATCGGAAACTATGATGCAGAATTAAGTCAATATTGTACTGGCAAATAGTCTGGTCAACTGGTGTCTTATATACATGTAACTAATCCTTGTACTAACTTTTGCCAAGTAAAGACAAGGGGAGGAAAGAGTACATGGGGCTAATAGAGAACGAAGAACAAGGGAGTGAGGTACTGCACATCGTTTATCAAAAGATCGGAACCTAGGTCTTGGAATCATGGAGGTTTGGGATTGTGGAACTTTGGGTTGATACAACAGATTTGCAGAAAGCAATTGTTTCAGGCTTCAATGGTCGGAAAGGTCCCGGAAATGGTGCGGGTGGCTGTGGGGATTAATGTGGGTTTATTGGGGGCATGGGCCATAACAACCATCTTCTGTAGCAGAATATACAATTTTTACTTGACAACAAAATTTTTGCATTTATGACCATGACCATCACATCATGTGACCTTAGCAGAAACTGTTTGTCTTCTACCTTATAAGTAGGCTGTTAGGGCAGTTAGTCACTTTAGTCTTTTGTCAGGATTTGATAATGCCAAGGGTGCTGGCAGGAGTTGGCCAAGTCCTGCAGGCCGGTAATAGTAGCTTTGGCTTCAACATGCTCATGCATTATGCCCTACTCTCTGTGCATGCCACTAATTTGGGACAGAAGAGGAACTCAGGAGAGTGCTGAGAATGTCGGCCCAAGTAAGGGACTTTAACAGGGGAAGGGAAAGTAAAAAAGGTGTAAGCCTAGTCTATACCTAGTATGAGGAAGTATGTACATACAAGCACTACTTATATAGGTTAAGAAGTGAGATGTTGAATAAGGAATGTAGAACAATAAGGTATGCAGAGCACATGGGAGTATTGTCCACAATGATCAAGAATAGAATGAAGGAATGTAAATGAAGGAATGTAAATGAGAATAGAACAATGAAAATAGGATAATAGGAATGTGGCCAAGGATAGGACAATAGAAAGTGACCAACTATAAAATAATAGGGTCATGGCCAAGGATAAAAAAAGGACAGAATGTCCTGAGGTAAGGTGGGCCAAGGAACAAGGAGTAGGTGGGGTGGGATTAATGGATGATAAATGAGGAAGGAGTGGATGAGGGATGGGAATGAGGAATGTGGATGGTGAATGTGCCAAGCTGAGACTGAGGTACCAAGTGACTTGCATATGGCTTGGTCATTTGGGCATGGACATAGACTGATTGCCCAGTCGGTAGTACCAAGTTACCAGATACTCGGTACGTGTACTTGACATCTTTGTGGCAAAGACTGAAGTGAGTACTAAACTATTTATGACCTATTACCACTTATGCTTACCTTTTATGTTAGTTATTTTGTCTTTAGGTAGTAACTCCAAATAAACTTGAGTCTTTGTGGCAAAGACTGAATTGTTTTATCTTTAGCCTTTTCACAAAGCTGAGCAGATGGAGTGAGAGGAGAAGGAGAAGGCAGAGAAGGAGGCCGCCAAAGCCAAACAAAAGGCTGAGAAGGAGGCAGTGGCTGCTGCAAAAAAGCAGTGGAGGAGGCAGAGGCAGACATGAAGAAAGTGGTGGAAGAAGCAGTGGAAAAAGCTGACTAGGAGAAGCAGGTGGCTGAGGCTGCCACCAAAGAGGCCAAGGAGGCCGAGTGGAAACAGGTAGAGGAGGAAAAGTGGGCAGCAGCACAAGCTGTCAAGGCAAACAACATGCAAGGGGCCCCCAAAGACACAGGGGTCCTATCGACGATGAAGGCAGGATCACCCACCAATGCATGCTATGCCAGGAAGAGGGGTAGGAGTGTAGATGTGGGGCCTAGTACAGGGCCAGGGACCATGGGTAGTGCAAAGGGTGAGAGGCCAAGGAGGGATGAGGTGAGTCGTGTTTCTTTTTATTGATTTTTTATTGACTCAATTTGAAAAGTACAAGGTCAAGGTGACAAAAAAGTGGACACCTGCCGATGGACCTACTGTCTAAAATGCAAGAGGAGGCAGGAAGACTGCATGGTGAAAGGGCTGGGAGCCATGTGTAAGCAATGCAATGCAAGGAAGGTCAAATGTGACCTGGCCATACCAAGGATCCCCAAGGCAAAAAGCAAGGAGGTCATTGATGATCAGGATGAGGAGAATGAGGTGGAGAGTGAGGAGGAAGAAGTGAAGGAGCTGCTGAAGAAGAGGCCAAGGAGGGCTGCCACTATGTGCCTGAGTAGGAGATCAATGATGGTAGAAGTCCCACAACCTGAGGGCTTGGCTGGTTGGTGGATTGCCAAGATCCTTGAGGATATTGTCCATGGGCAGGCGGTCATGACCGGGGTCTTACTTTGGCTGGCAGAGGATGTGGAGTGCATAGAGTGCACCATCATGTTGGCGGTAGAGGACATGTGCAGGCTTGCAGCCTGGAATGGGTCCTGCAGGGGTTTGGAGGGTTTGGGAGCTTCAGATGGGGATGAGACAGATGAGCTGAAGAGTAACAAGGAGGAGGAGGATAGGAGAAAAGAAAAGGGAAAAGAGAAAGAGGATGACAATGAGGAAGAGATGAATATAGATGAGACTCTGAGAAAATAACTTAGTAGTTTTTTCTTTCATTATTTATTTATTTTTGAAGAAATTTTTGGTTGAAACTGAGAAAACCAAACCAAGAAACAAATAAGAGAAAGAAACAGAAAAGACTTGAGAGAGAAAAGAAACAAGTGAGACATGCTGAGAATTTCAGGAGTCTCAGTCTGAAGAACAGAAAGAAATAGAGAGAAATAGACAGACCAAGAGAGAATCAGAGACAGATCAAATTGAGATGGGTATTTGGGAGATGTAGAAATGAAACCTGTAACTAGATAGACCATTAATACCTAATAAAAGAGACCATGCAAATGCAAAATATATGGAGAGCCATAATCAGATTAAGGGGACCATGGACCTGGCTTAGCAGGGTAGGCAAGATGGAATTCTGTGAGGATCTCAGTCACAAGAAGCCAAGATGTCTCATTATCAGTGCCTTTATAACCAGCCCAACAGACCAGGTAGAGGAGGTTACAGGGTCTTTGGCATTATTCAACCTTTGAATCAAGGATTTTGGCTATCTTGTACTCGATTTTGCCATTGATTTCAACTAGTGGTGGTGGAGGCTAGACTCAATTAGGTATAGAGTTGGGAGTCACAGGTTCAAGCATTGAGATGTGGAAGACCAGATCCACTGCCTGCATGGTGTTGGGCAAACAAAGAGTGTAAGAGTGGCTAGAGACTCAGGTAATCACCTCAAAAGGGCTGAGGAACTTCTCTGCCAGCTTCTTAGAGGGCCAAGTGGTGTGGAAGAATTGAGCTTTGATGAACATGGATGATCCAATCCCAAAGTCAGGAGTGGGGAGTCTTTGGGAGTCTGCTGAGGTTTGATACTGTGATTGAGCATGACTAATTTTCACTTTCAGGGTGTCGTAGAGTTGAATTACATAAGTCTATGGCAAACTTGCATACTCAAGAGGAAGTGAGATCATGTTTGGGGTGCATGGTGAGGTTTGGGTAGTGTTCCTTGTTGGCAAAGAAGGGAGAGATACCCATAGTAGTGTTCGGGGCATTGTTGTAAGCGAATTTGGCTAGTGGTAGTAGTTTGGACCAGTTGTCCTGCTGGTAGTTGCAATAGACTTAAAGATACTGTTCCAAGGACTGATTTATACATTTGGTCTGGCCATCAGCTTCTGGGTGATAGTGTTATGGCCTGTGCCTATTACAGACCTCACAACTACCTGCACCTTTTCTTGGAAACTTTCCAACCGCACTAATCAGAGACAGGCCCCTCAACCGCTTTCCTACAATTCTGTTGTGACAATCTGAAGTTCTGCAATCCCAACTCCCTGCAATTCCATAACCAAGGTTCTGCTCTCACAATAAGTGACTCAAAGGATCACCACATATCTAACTCCCTTGTTCTTCTCCTTTTATTGACCCCTTGTATTTCTCCCCTCCCCTTGTCCTTAGACTGGACAGTAGATAATATAAGGAGTAGCTACATGTATATAACCCCAGTCGACTGGACTATTTGCCAGTACAAATATCGACTTAATTTGCATCCTAAGTTTCCAACTTAGTCCCTCACATGTTTTCCAACTTTCTAAAAATCAGGGACAGACAATCGATGAGGGCACAACACATAAGTTGAAGCGAAGTCCCTCTGACTTTGAACACCTGAATGACTAGTCATACAACTTCAACACCAACTTTCCTAAGTTCCCAGTGCTTCCTTGTCCGCTTTCTGCCTTTTCTGTTCTTGTCCTCAACCTTCGACCTCTGACCCCCTATGTTCTCAGAATCTCAACCCGCCCCTACAGATCCCTTCGGAAACCTATGGAACCCTTCCAGAGGCATTATATCAAGTGCCTGACACATGGATTCAACAGATAGCCAGAGGTGAAGTGTAGGTTCATGTCAAGAGCTTTACTGAGTGATCTAAAGAGGTGAGAAATGAATTCACTTCCTTGGTCAAATGTTATGTGACTCAGTATACCATGTTTAGAGAAGACATGAAGCACAAACAGTTTTTCCAGTTCAGCTAAAGTAATCATGTCAACGGTAGGAATGAAGATGCATTGTTTCATGAGTCTACAAACTATTACCAGAATTGATATGAATCCCAAGGATAGAAGGAGTTGCTCGATGAAGTCCATAGAGATGGAGTTCCATGGGCATTCAGGAATAAGAAGTTGTTTTAAGAAGCTGGAAGGTTTGTGTCACTGTGATTTCAAACACATACATGTCATGCAGGATTTACAGAATTTGACAATCAAAGTGTGCAGGCCTGGCCAGGTATATTCACAGTGGACCAAGGCTAGCATTTTGTTCTGACTGAAGTATCCTGAGAGTATGTGATCATGCTTGTACTGTAATACTCGTAGTCTGAGGTTGTTGGAGTTGGGTACATAGATTCAATTGTCCAGTCAAAGAAAACTGTCTGGGGTTTGCATCTATCTTGGGTTCAGTGTCATGGTAGGGCTGAGATGTAGCATTGCCATAGGGTCAGATTGGAGAGCTGAAAGTATATCAGAGTAAAGGGTTTCTGAATCCATGATGATACTTGCTTATAAGGTCAGAATGAGGAGTTGTGTTGCTCAAAGGGATTCCACTAATTGTGATGTCATGAAGATTGGCTGTAGATTCTGGGGGTTGATGGTACCATAGTTGCTATCTCTCTCTTTTAGGTAGACATCACATTATCAAGTTAATGCATCAGGTTTTGTGCCAAGTTTTCTGGGACAATGATGAATGGTGAGGTTGAATTGAGATAGGTATTTGGACCACCAAGCCTGTCTATGGGTCAAAACTTTTGTAGTAGAGAAATATTCAAGGTTCTTGTGGTTGGTGATGACATTAACAGGGTCAGCAGAGCCTTCCAAGTAGTGTCACCAGCATTTGAACACCTCAAAAATGGCTAAAAGCTCTTTATCATGAACATCATAGTTTAGTTCAGGAGCAGTAAAAGTATGGGAGTGAAAAGCAACAGGATGAATCTCACTTTTAGGATCAATAATTGAAAGAATAGCCACAAGGGCATAATCTGAAGTGTTGGTTTCCACAATCAAAGGTAGGTCAGGTTCCCAATGACACAGAATTGGGGCCAAGGTAAATACTGTCTTGAGCAGGTCAAAAGACTTTTGACAGTCCTCAGTCCATGCCCAGGGCATGCTTTTATGTATCAGCCAAGTGAGAGGTATGGTGATATCTGAATAGTTGAAGATGAAACAATGATAGAAATTAGCAAAGCCTAGGAAGGACTGGATGTCTTTTATCTTCCTCAGCTCATGCCAGTCACAGATGGTTTGACTTTGTCATCAGACATGGTGAGACCCTCGGTATGTATAATGTAGCTGAGGAATTTCACTGTGTCCTTGTGGCACTCATATTGATTGGCCTTGGCAAATAAGCTGTTTTTTCTAAGTCGACATAGTACTTCTTGGATATGTTTGTGATGTTCTTCAACTGAATCTGAATAGATGTCAAGTACACGTACCGAGACCCGTTATTTCGGCAGTTCCGACCGAGCAACCATTCTACGTCCACGTCAAGTGTCCACGCCGCATGCATATCACTTGGTACATCGGTCTCGTCTCAGCACATCCACCACCCACATGCCCACTCCTCACCCCTCTGTCCGTCTCACCTCGGGACTTCCTGTCCTTGTTCTATCCTTGGTCACAGCCCTTGTTTTATAGTCGGGAATTTCCTATTGTCCTATCCTTGGCCACATTTCTATTATCCTATCCTTTATTGTTCTATCCCCATTTTACATTCCTTCATTCTAATTTTACTCATTGTGGACAATAACTACATGCTCTGCATACCTTATTGTTCCATATTCCTTATTCCACATGTCGCTTCTTAACCAATATAAGTAGGACATGCATGTACATATTTCCTCATTCTGGGTATCGACTAGGCTTAGGCCCTTCTACCTTCTTCCTCTCTGTTAAGTCCTCGACTCGGGCCGGCATCATCAGCATCCTCCCGAGTATCCTGTCTGTTGCAAATCAGTGGCACACATGGCAAGTAGGGCGCAACGCACGAGTATGTTAAAGCCAATGCCACTACTCTTGGCCTGCAGGACTTGGCCATTGTCTGCCCAACCTTTCGGCAGTCCCGAAGTCCATCAGTACCCGAAGCCTGACAATAGATCAGTATATCATCTATGTAAGCCATAGCACAATGATCTAGGAAGTCACCAAGAATATCATTCATAAACCTTTGAAAGGCTGCAGGAGCATTGGATAGGCCAAATGGCATGACTAACCATTCATAGGACCCATAATGGGTCTTGAATGCAGTCTTCCACTCATCACCTTTGGCAATTTGGATAAGGTAGTACACATGCTAAAGGTCAATTTTTGAATAGATTTGAACCTTTGGGGGGCATCCAGGAGGTCCATGATGAGTGGGAGAGGATAGTGATCTTTCTTTGTAACTTTGTTTAGTGCCCAAAAGTCAATGCACAGCCAAAGGGAGCTGTCCTTTTTTTGAATGAAGAGGATGGGCACGTCCTACAGAGACCAGGAGGCTCTAATGAAGCCCATGTTGAGATGTTCATCAAGGAATTTATGGAGGGCTTCTAATTCCAATGTGGAGAGGGAGTATAGCAGTGGATGTTGTCAGGGGATGACCCATCCATTTTCCTAAGCCGAGCACCAATCACCCAGCCAGTAGACTGATATGGTCCGCCAAAGTCTTGGCCTAATAGAATGACAATGGCAGGCATGAGACACACCTATGGAGAAGAGGTCTGGGGAGCAGAAACTGGGAGAACTCGACAGGCTTGTCCCTGAAGGCTAATGACTGACCGACCTTCCCGCCATGTGCCGAGCTGAGAACCCGAGGCCCTGGGCCAGACTCCTGGGGTTGGGCCTGCAGGTGTTCAGCAAATTGTACCACCAGAACCAAGAGAAGGGTAGTGTATGATGGAGAAGCGGTGCATGGGTACAGGGTATATAGAGTGTGGGACTCGCTGGTAATAGGGCTCAGGTTTTCCTCTTAGGATTCCCCCTATTGCTAGGTGAAGTCCTTTTTTTGTGTATATACAGAATAACTGAGACTTAGGATTCCCCCATTGCTAGGCCCTGTATGATAGTCCTCAGGCACCACTGGGGGTTGCCCTTACAGATGTGGCAATTTGGCACCATCTTCTAAGCTGATCTTGAGGTCATATGGTCGGTGAGGTCCTAGAGTGTCAGCCTTTGCTTTACTAAAGACATCAGCAAAGTCATGATACTCCTTCAGGATGTTTTCTAGGTCAACCAGGTCAAAAGGGATGGATGGAGTGGAAGAGACCTTAACTGAACCTGCTGAAGTGGCATTGATGGCCAAGAGGTCCAAGTGGAAAACATGTAAACCTTCTAGTTTGCAAGCATGTGCAAAGGCAGCTGCATGACTAGGGCTATTCATGGAGCTTCTATCTTCGGAGAGGATCCAGGTTAAGGCTGTGAAACAGCAGCAGATGCCAGCTAGACCAAGGCCATTGGGGCCCATCTAGACTCATTAGCAGTATTTCAGAACATAATACTGCCTAGTATCCAATCAATTGACAGATTGTAGTGGATGAGCCAGTTGTGGCCAAGTACTACTGAAACAGACAAATCTAGTGATGTAACATAAAGACTGATGGACTGGAGTTGTGTCAAGCTTCGGTAATGCAGAAGATGCAGATGGGGAGTGGCCAAGTCCTGCAGGCTGGAAGCAGTGGCTTTGGCTTCAATGTCCTCATGCATTGCACCCTACTTTCCGTGCATGCCACCAATTTGGAACAGAGAGGATACTCGGGAAGTGCCAAAGGTGCTGGCCCGAGTGGAGGACTTTACAGGAAAAGGGAGGGTAAGGGGCCTAAGCCTAGTCGATACCCAGAATGAGAGAGTATGTACATGCATGTCCTACTTATATAGGTTAAGAAGCAACATGTGGAATAAGGAATGTAGAACAATAAGGTATGCAGAGCATGTGGGGGTATTGTCCACAATAAGTAAAATTAGAATGAAGGAATGTAAACGGGGATAGGACAATGGAAATAGAATAATAGGAATGTGGCCAAGGATAGGACAATAGGGAGTGACCGACTATAAAACAATAGGGTTGTGGCCGAGGATAAAACAAGGACAGGATATCCTGAGGTGGGGCAGGTTGAGGAGTAAGGAGCAGATAGGTAGGATTAATGGTTTGGTAAATGAGGAAGAGTGGATGAAGGAAGGGGACAGGGAATTTGGAGGGTGGATGTGCCGAGCCGAGACCGGCACACCAAGTGACTTGCATGCGGCTTGGACACTTGTGTGTGGACATAGACTGACTGCTCGGTCGGCATTGCCAAATTACCAGAATCTCGGTACATGTACTTGACAGTATCCCCCCCTTAGCAGCTGAACCCATGAAGCTGGTAGGTGGAGATTTAAAATTAAGGTTTTGGATGCCTAAATGTGACATCACGCAAAGTTTAGAGGTCTGGCACCCAAACACATTTCACCAACAATCGTCTAATCACATAAAGACACAGACCATGGATTACAAAACAGAGAAGGAAAATGCACAAAAGGCCAAGATAGAGGCCAACAGGTTGGAAGGGCAATGGAAACGTGATGTGGAGGCTGCCTGGATTGCCGAAGCGGCAGCCAAGGCCAAGGCTGAGGCGGCTAAAGCAGCAGAAGCAAAACAGAAGGTGGATGAAGAGAAAGCAGCAATAAAAGCTGCTGAGAAGCTAATAGCCGACACAGCCACTGAGGCAGCTGAGAAGGAATGGGCTGAGATGGCCAAACAAGCAGGAATGCAGACTCCCAAGGAGATGGATGTAGATGGGCTCCCCCAGGGTGTGGGGAAGCAAGATAAGGCACCCGAGAACGAGGGTGTTGATACTACGGGGGCTCCTGGCAGTTTGGGAGAACCAAAACTTTTGCCATGCAAAAAAATGGGACCCAGCAAGGGGTTGAGTACAGGAGGAAGGGGAAAGACCAAGCGGCTAAGGGGGGTGCTGGTGAGTGGTAATTTTATATCCCCCCCTTTTTTTTTTTGTTTTATTGATTTTCTCGAATAGCACAAGGAAGAGCTGACCCGGGAATGGTTGCCATCCCTCTGCCCACCTTGCAAAATGTGCAAGGAGCGTGGGGATCCTTGTGAGGTGCAAAGAATAGGGGCCATATGTGGTCAATATACCAGATGGAAGGTAGGGTGCAGTTTGGCAGCCCCTTGGCAAAGAAAGGCCAAGAGCCAGGAGAAGATTGAGTTGGACAGGGGGGGTGAGGAGAGGTGGACAGAACAGGATGAGGAAGAGGAGCAGCTGAAACAGAGGCCCAAACGGGCTATCACGATGCAGCCAGTTGAGCGGAAGGTGGCCCTGAGGCCCAGCGGACATTCTATGACTGTGGAAGTCCCGCAGTCAGAAGGGTTGGGATCTTGGATCTGGGAGGACCTATTGCAGGAGCAGGCATGGATGAATCAGCTCCTTCTGCATTTGGTAGAAGGGGTTTGGTCTATCAGTTGCATGGTTGTGTCCTTGGGTGAGGATCGGCGGGGGGTTTGGTAGTGCCAGGAGGTGCAGGAGGTTCAGATAGAGTGAGAGTCCAGGGGAGGATCAGCTGGCAGATGATGATGATGAAGGGGGAAAAGAGAAGGAGGATAAAGAGAAGGGAAAGCAGAGGGAGGATGAGGATGATATGGAGGATGAAGATGAGACTTGAAGTAGTTTCTTTTAATAGACTGTTCTTTTATTTTGTTTTGTGTAACTGAAGGATAAGGAAAGAAGACATAAGATGTTAAATCTGCATGTCAGGTGCTTAGCTAGATACTTCTAGAAGGGTTTCCGGAGGTTCCAAGTGGTTTCCGAAAGGGGGTTCATACTCCGGAGGCAGAGGGACTAGAGGTCGTGGGTTCACGGATGAAAATGGAAAAGGGTGGAAAGACAGGAAGCACTGAGGGTCTAGGACTGTTCTCGGTATTAGGTAATTCGACTAGTCATTTGAGTGGTTCGAGGTCACAGGGACTTGGCTTCAACTTATGTGTTGCACCCTCCTCGATCGTCTGTCTCTAATTTGGGAAAGTCGGAAAGTTTACTGGAACTGAATTGGAAACTATGACACAGAATTAAGTCGATATTTGTACTGGCAAATAGTCCAGTCGACTGGTGTCTTATATACATGTATCTAGTCCTTGTACTAACTTTGCTGAGTAAAGACAAGGGGAGGAAAGAGTACAAGGGGCTAATACAGAATGAAGAACAAGGGAGTGAGGTATGCGATGATCCTGCACGTCGTTTATCAAAAGAGCAGAACCTTGATCTTGGAATCTTAGAGGTTCGGGATTGTGGAACCTTGGGTTGGTACAACAGAATTCGAGGAAAGCAATTGTTCAGGCTTTGAACGGTCAGAAAGGTCCCGGAAACGGTGCGGGTGGTTGTGGGGATTAATGTGGGTTAATTGGTGGCATGGGCCATAACAGTATCCCCCCACTAGGACCAAGCCCTCGAGGTCCTAAGCTTAATTGAGGTAGTAATTAAGATAGACATGACTGTGGGAGCTTTCTGACTGTTTTCTGGGATGATTGTCGATCGATAAGTGCTGATGGTCCCATTGCCTATAAGAGGGGTGTTTGCAGAACAGGGAGAGGCCTTTCCCCAATGGATAATGCGGATTCCCAACCTTTGGAAAACCTCGGAGACTTTCCCCATATCCCCCTTTATGGTGTGGGGCCAGAGGGGGGGCTGAGAGTTGAGTTGCAGTATTTTCACGTCCTTGATGATGAGTTGAGGACTCTGTGTACCTGCGCCATTAGGCTCCGTGACTCCTATGGTGTGTTGTGCCCTTTTCGGGGTCTTCTTCTTTTGATCTTTTCGTAGTGGGTTACCTTTTGAAGTGGTCATTGTCCAGGGCTGTTCCTTGCTGGGATTTAGAGCGGGACGTGAACTCTGGTGGTTCGGTGGCAGAGGCAGGTGGATTGGAAGTACTCAATTGTTTTTCCGCCTACCTGGCTCGCTTGGATAAGGTCCAGGAGGACTTGCACTACTTCTGGGATCTCCTTGCACAATATGACCGCTGTCTATCCCATTTGATGACAGCTACAGGGGATTGCTCGGAGGATGTGAGGCTGGGCGGGATCCTGGCGGATGCATTGTTGGCATTCCTGGAAGAAGATCTGGGACTCAATGCTATGTTCTTGGATGACATGGATTGGTCGCTCGTTTTTTCGGTGGGCGGAGGGTCGGGCGGCTCCAATGGGTGAATCGGATGGGGAGTGGGTGTTCTGGAGGCAGGGGGGTTGCATTGGGTTTGGGATGCAGAGGAGATAGGAGGGTTTGGGGGAAGGCTTTTTAGGTCAGGTTGGAATTAGGGTGGTAGTGATTAGATTGTTTCCCTGTATAATTTGGTGTCGTGAATTCATGTATGGTCCTAGATGGCATTGGGATGGTTTGGGGTGAAGTGTTTGGATTTTTAAACCGATGGGGGTTTGTCTCTGGTTGCTTTCCCCTTCTCTAGGGTATATGTCCCATCGTCTGCCTGGTTCCCATGGTCGGAGTCGTGGTGGTTGTGGTAGTTGGTGCAGTCATGGTGGTCATAGTGGTCATGGTGGTTGTCGTGGTCATGGTGGTTGTCGTGGTCATGGTGGTTGTCGTGGTCATGGTGGTTGTCGTGGTCATGGTTTGTCACTTGGACGGTGGTGGCATCATTGAGACTCAGAGAATGTCCTGCAAATTCGGGTCTCGGTTTTGAACTGTGTCAATAGTTCAGCGGTAGGTATTAACATGTTATCAAATAGGTTCTAGTCTAAGAGGGAATCTACACATGGTACTGTTTTGTCTATGGGATGGTACGGGTTCCGTGACAGTCAGGGTTCTTCCTGAGCAGAGTTTTTCGGAGGGTCAGATTGAGTGCTGAATGAAAACTGCGGGCTCCATGGTACCAAGAATCAGTTGGGACAAAAAGCTAGACGAGTAGTACTCAATGCCCTGTCGATCAACGGATCATAGCGGGTGAGCATATGGTGTCCTGGCAACTAGAATTCTGACAGAGTTTGGAGGGTCGGAGTTGTTTCCAAGGAAATGGGTCGAAATTTTTTGATAATTGGTCACAGGTGGTCAAGTTTCTGAAAGGTTGGACACATTGTTTGTTTTACTCCATGGGCACTGTTGGTGTTCAACGTGAACAACTAGTGCCGGAGTCAGAGGCCTTGCTTCTTATTCCTCGGTTCCTGAAGTGTCTGAGGCTTTGGACTCTTCTTCAACTGCCCGATCTGCCACAGAAGAGGCAGAGGTTTTGTTCAAAGCGGCATTGCCGTTCTTGTGGTGCAAGTTTTCCGTCTTTTCTGATTTTGGATGATAGGTCCATGGTAGTCCTGCCGCCACTGGATGGGGTCACGGGTTGGCCTTGATTGGCCATCTTATTGCCCATATTAGGGGCCAAATATGTGGTCATGGGGGTCCTCCCTCTGTCGTAGGGGTGGTTGAAGTTCCGGGTGGAGGGGGACTCTCTGGTAATTTACGATCATCGCTCCCAGTAGCGGGTGTCGATGAATTGGGACAGGAGGTGGAGTTGGAGCAGGGAGTGGGGTTTTCCTACTCTGGAGATCTCATCCTTGATCCTTCCAAGGAGTCTATTGTAGAACTGGCGATGAAGTACAGCATTGCCCCTGTGGATGCGGGTGGCTAGTCGATTGAATTCAACTACATATTTCGTGATGCGCTGGTTATCGCACATGCGGAGGTTCTCGAGGTCTGCTTCGGCCTCTCCTTCTGGGTCATGGGGGCCGAAGTTGGTTTTGAGTTCACTAATGAACTCTGCATAGTCATAGAGCCAGTCTGGCTTGTCAGGGGCAGAAAGGGCTGGTTCAAACCAGTCCAGGGCAGTACCGGTCAGGTACGACAGTACATAGGTTACCTTGGCACTGTTAGTATCGAAAGCGTCAGGGCGGTCATGGAAGTTCAGACTACACTGCACTAGGAAGGCTTGTAGTTTCCTCAAATCAGATCTGTCAAAGGTATCCAGATCCTGGACCTTGGTGGCACGGGGGGCTGATCTTCTGGGGCTGGCCAAGTTACTTGCCAGCATAATGAGGGCCTGAGTGAGGTCGGGCACATCATTGGGTCCTAAGGTGGGGGCCCCTCCTGGATGTGCAGGAGGTGGCGGCACTGTGGCGGGTGGTGTGACATGGGGCTGGACGACAGGGGGTGGTGCAGCGGGCGGAGATGCGACAGGTGGTGGTGCAATGAGTGGTGGTGCAACGGGCAGTGGTGCAACGGGCAGTGGTGCAATGAGTGGAGGTGCGAAGGGTGGTGGTACATAGGGGGGAGATGTGAAAGGGGGTGGTGCCGATGAAGTTGACGGCACTGCTGAGGATGGTCCTGAGCTGGATGGCACCTCTGAGGGCAATGATTGCTGGGTCACTGGGGGGTGGTTCACGAGGAATGGGTTGGTCATATTCGAGCACAGGTGTAGGTCTGCCCTTGAGAATCCGGAGTTGGATGAAGGTTCTGGAGGGTGTGCTGGGGTCTGAGGTGTCTGGAAACTGGGTCCAGGGGCAGACAGTTCTCGGGGGATGGATGCACAGCAGGCAGATGCCTGGGTGATTGTCTGTAGGGCTTGTGAACGAGTGATGGGTCTTGAGCTCATGATGATGAGGAGTGTGAGTACAAATATACTGTTAAATCCATGTGTCAGGCGCTTAACTAGATACTTCCGGAAGGGTTTCTGGAGGTTCCGAGTGGTTTCCAAAAGGGGGTTCATACTCTGGAGGCAGAGGGACTAGAGGTTGCGGGTTCATGGATGGAAACGGAAAAGGGTGGAAAGACAGGAAGCGCTGAGGGTCTAGGACTGTTCTCGGTATTAGGTAATTCGACTAGTCATTCGAGTGGTTCGAGGTCACAGGGACTTGGCTTCAACTTATGTGTTGCGCCCTCCTCGATTGTCTGTCCCTAATTTCGGAAAGTCAGAAAGTTTACCGGAACTGAATCGGAAACTACAATATAGAATTAAGTCGATATTCATACTGGCAAATAGTCCAGTCAACTGGTGTCTTATATACATGTATCTAGTCCTTGTACAAACTTTGCCGAGTAAAGACAAGGGGAGGAAAGAGTACAAGGGGCTAATACAGACCAAAGAACAAGGGAGTGAGGTACGCGATGATCCTGCGCATCGTTTATCAAAAGATCGGAACCTTGATCTCAGAATTGCAGAGGTTCGGGATTGCAGAACCTCGGGTTGATACAATGGAATTCATGGAAAGCGATTGTTCAGGCTTTGAATGGTCGGAAAGGTCCCGGAAACGGTATGGGTAGTTGTGGGGATTAATGTAGGTTTATTGGTGGCATGGGCCATAACATAAGAGGAGAAGGGAACAAGTGAGGCAGGCCAGGATGTTTGGCTTTCCCGGCTGTGGTAGACAAAAAAGAAGAGGGGGTGATGGATGGACTGAAAGATGTCTGGGATGGTTGTGTCCTTAATGTTGGAAGTGGAGTGTTTGGATGATTGTAGAAGGGGATTTGGGATAATGTGGGAACAGAATGGAGAGGAATTAGGGTCAGGACTGAGGAAATGGAAGAAGTTAAGGATGGGATGGAGAGTGGAGATGGGTAGATGGAAGGGGGTTTTTGGGAGAAGGATGTCTTTGGGAGGGGAGATTGCATAGTTCAAAGTGTATCTAGCTAGTCGTCACCCCCCCCTTTTAGGTAGATGTCCCATCATCTACTAAAGGTGTCAGCTTCTAGCCGAAAAGAACGGAAAAGAGGGGTGAGACATATAATGCAAATATTCAGAACAGATGAGACAAGAACAGGTGGGGATAGACGGAAGAGACCTTGGCCAAACGTGCCGAGTGGCACTGCTGACCAAGAGGTCCCAGCTAAAAACTTGCCAGCCATTCTGGTATACAAGCATGCACAAGGCAGTTACATTGACTAGGGCTATTGGCAGAGCTTCCAGCAACAGAACAGGATCCTGGGTGAGGCTTTTGGAGCAGTGGGAAGTGCCGACTGGACCAAGGCCATTGGGACACACCTAAAGGTGTTAGTGGCATGACAGAACATAATACTGCTCAATACCCTGTTAATCAATAGATTATAGCAGGTGAGTGAGTTGTGACCGAATATTGCCGACCGATGGATCTAGTGATGTGACAGATGGATGGTTGGACTGAAGTTGTCTGGATGGAAAATCTAGTGGACATGTCTATGCAGTTAGCAAGCAGTACTAGATCAAGAGGGGTTCTAAGAAAGAGAATAATCATAAACGGGAATTTTTAAATAAACTGTGAGCTGATACTGATTGATCAAGCATGCTGAATAGGATGTGGAGGATGGGCATTGCCTCAAGGTTGGCAGGAAGGACTGATATTCTTTTGAAATGGGTAGTTTCCAAATCTATACTGATACTTGGTCAAAAATGCTGGGGTGTGGATTTGTCTTGACAGATATTTTTTTATATTTCCAGGAGTAAGGTGATCTGATAAAGCTATGAGCAGATCGTGAATTGATTTAACAGTTAGAAGGGGTTACCGGGGAACCCGGTTCTGAATAACAAGATAGAAAGGTTATTAAAGAGGTGTCTTGTGAGAACATATTCATAAGAAATGACTGCATGGGAAGTAGTTTGATTCTGGGTATACTGTCAAGCTTCGGTAATGCCAAAGATGCGGATAGGGAGTGGCCAAGTCCTGCAGGCCAGAAGCAGTGGCTTTGGCTTCAACGTCCTCATGCATTGCGCCCCACTTTCCATGTGTGCCACCAATTTGGAACAGAGAGGATACTCAGGGAGTGCCAAAGGTGCCAGCCCAAGTGGAGGACTTTACAGGAAAAGGGAGGGTAAGGGGCCTAAGCCTAGTCGATACCCAGAATGAGGGAGTATGTACATGCATGTCCTACTTATATAGATTAAGAAGCAATGAATGTGGAACAATAAGGTATGCAGAGCATGTGGGGGTATTGTCCACAACGAGTAAAATTAGAATGAAGGAATGTAAACAGGGATAGGACAATGGAAATAGAATAATAGGAATGTGGCCAAGGATAGGACAATAGGGAGTGACTGACTATAAAACAATAGGGTTGTGGCCGAGGATAAAACAAGGACAGGGTATCCCGAGGTGGGGTGGGTTGAGGAGTAAGGAGCAGATGGGTAGGATTAATGGTTTGGTAAATGAGGAAGAGTGGATGAAGGAAGGGGACGGGGAATGTGGAGGGTGGATGTGCCGAGCCGAGACCGGCACACCAAGTGACTTGCATGTGGCTTGGACACTTGTGCATGGACATAGACTGACTGCTCAGTCAGCATTGCCAAATTACTGGAATCTTGGTATGTGTACATGTACTTGACAAGTTGTCCAGATGGAAATCTGATAGGTAGCTCTACAGATTCAGTAATGACTGAATTAGTAGTGGAGTTTAAGAAGAATCAGATCAATAAAAGTAGTAGGGATTTTATGTTATCATACAAAAGCAGATTCAATCAAACTATAGGTAGAACCCAATTGATTAAATATTTAAAAGAGGTTACCAAAGAATTTGGCACCGAGTCAGAAGACAAATGAATTATTAAAGAATTTGGATTAAAAAGAGCAGAAGCATTGAGCTTAACCTCACTACTAGCACTTCCTGAGTCAATGCAACTCTTGGTGTGCTTAGAGGCCAACAAGTTGCTGACTATTTTTGTGACTCAGGCCCCTTAGCTGATTTCACAGCCTTGGTGTCTGAGGCATCAGTCACCTTGGAAGTTGTAGCAGGGGTTATAGACATAGTCACATAGGCCCTGGTGGATTTGGGGCAATTAACAACCTTGTGATTATTGGCACCATAAAGGAGACACAAGTTATTGTTGATGTATCTCTGTCGTTCCTTTGGGAGGAGTTTGCCATCCTTGCTGAGGTTCTTAGCATATTCAGTTTGGTTTGACTGAGGATTTTTGTTGTCCTTGCCCTTGCCCTTCGATTGGTTCAAGTTGTCCTTGCTGCCATTGTTGTTGTTGTTGCCTTGCTGGCATTTGTCCAGGGTGGACTTGTTGCCAGAGTTGTCCAATTTCGAATCTTTCTTCAGCTCACTACTACCCTCCCTGGCATGCTCTGCCTTCCTTTCTGTCAAGCTTTGGGAATGCCGAGGATACAGATGGGGGAACAGCCAAGTCCTGCAGGCCAGAAGTAGTGGCTTTGGCTTCAACATACTCGTGCGTTGCACCCTACTTGCCGTGCATGCCACCAATTTGGGACAGAGAAAGTACTCGGGGGTGCCAAAAGTGCTGGCCCGAGTAGAGGACTTTACAGAGGGAAGAGGAGACAAGGGGCCTAAGCCTAGTCGATACCCAGAATGAGGAAATATGTATATGCATGTCCTACTTTATAG
>QLPI01001179.1:0-35835 GCA_003314275.1 Chroogomphus rutilus
GAATATCTCAACCTTCACACCCAAGCAACATCCACAAGTTCCATCATTCGCTGAACTCCCATGGTATCCATCATCCACACCATTGTCTGCACTACCAACCACACCACCTCCACAGTATCCATGATATCCGTGATATCTGTGACCTCCCGTGTGACTGACGGATAATTCCATACGGACAATACTCCAAAGGTTAGGAATTTAGGACCCACCAGGTGGGAGACTGGAATGAGTTTAGCACAATGATTAGAACCCGGAATAAGCGCCCAAGCTTCGGACCTAGTACCAGGAGGTTGACCCTACAGATCCCGATGTATAGGTTCATTTTCCCATTTGGATTCCTCCTGTCTAGCCCTCTCCATGAGACAACTCCGGAGGTGTCCAGAGGGTTTCCCTTACAACCGTAAATAGAGCTTAGGACCTCGAGGGCTCGGTCCTAAGGAAGGGATACTGTTATGGCCCATGCAGCCAAACAAACCCACATTGAACCCCACAACCACCCGCACCATTTCCGGGACCTTTCTGATCGACCAAAGCCAGAATAACCGATTTCCGGATGTCTGACATGCATTCCGAAGTTCCGCAATTCCGAACCTCTGAAGACTCCGAAGTCAAGGTTCCGTTACTTTGATAACCGACACGCAGGACCATCGCGTACCTCACTCCCTTGTTTTCTCCTTTATATTGACCTCTTGTACTCTCCTTCTCCTTGTTTTATGACCGGCAAAAGATAGTACAAGGATAGTCACATGTATATAGTCTGCCAGTCGACTGGACTGTTCGCTAGTAAGGTAGCGGACAAACGGTTTCCGCTAAGGTCATGTGACTCAAGTGTCACGCTCGCCATTTTGCACAAGGATCTGGCAGCATTGACAAAAAAATTATTCTGAGACCACAGATCAATGGCATGGAACTATATGTACATATTGTTGGTTTTAATTTTTGAAAAAGATCACTATTGCAAGTGTAGTATATCCAAACTTTCAAACATCTTCTCAAAATTCATAAACACATTTTTTAAGCAGTCTGACACTGTCAAAATTTTTTTGGTCACAAAATTTTTGTGCTGATGTAATCACCTATATAAGGAAATATTCCATATATAGAAACACATTCACACAGGTAAGGTAGAGGTAGGATATTATTGTTGCAGCCGGCCATTTCCGCTAAGGTCACGTGACTCAACTGTCACATCCACCATTTTGCACAAGGATCTGGCATCATACCAGATACTATTTTAGCTAAGTCAGACAAGCCTGATGTTATATATAATGTATCTCAATTGTTATTTCCAAAAAAAATCACCATCCTCTGTAGCAGAATACAAATTTTTTTTTCAACAACAAAAATTTTTGCGCTTGTGACCGTGACTGTCACATCACGTGACCTTAGCGGAAACTGTTTGTCCGCTACCTTACGAATATCGACTGAATTTGCGTTGCAGTTTCCGAATTAATTTCCGGTACACTCTCCGACTCTCCGAAATTAGGGACAGACGATCGAGGAGGGTGCAACACATAAGTTGAAGCCAAGTCCCCACGACTTTGAACCACTTGTACCACCCTATACCACGAATAGTACCAAGACCCCCGGCGTTCCCGACTTCCGACCACTCCGATTCCGACCGATCCCGATCCTCACCCCCCCCCCTTTCGGAATACAACCTCTCCCTTGGAACCCTCTCGGAACCCCCCAAAACCCCTTCGGAAGTCTCCAGCTCAGCGCCGACACATGGATTTAACACTGCCAAATAGCGGGTCTCGGTATGTGTACTTGATATTAAGTCAGAAACTTGGATGCAAATTAAGTCAATATTTGTACTGGCAAATAGTCCAGTTGACTGGGGTTATATACATGTAACTATTCCTTCTAATTTCTACTGTCTGTTCCAAAGACAAGGGGAAGGAGGAAATACAAGGGGTCATGTTACAATGATGATAAAGACGTAATCATATATTATTAAATCTCCCAATGGCGAGACAATTGGTGAGGTTTGGATTGGGGTTGGCTTCAACGTACTTGCGTTGCGCCCACTTGGATCGTATGGTTCCCAAATTTTGTAAAAGCAAAGTAGACAGAAGGGACGGAAGTGAACAGAGGAACTTAGTCAAAATCAAGATTGATTTTCTGACTGAAGACTGAACTAATAGTACAAGAGCTTTTATACTACTTTCTAATCTATTAGGAGTCGAATAGATTCCTATAATAGAATGAGAAAGCCGAGGAACGTGAAAAGCGAGGAACAGAAATACTATGTCCCAATAATGATCTCCTCCGTGACATTGTTGAGTGACGTGTCACTCAGATTCCCAACAAAGTTACCCTAAGGACGTAATAGCAGATCGGATATAAAGGAGTGAACGGAATTGCGAACAGATGAAAATGAAATGAAACGTAATGAAAGATATTAAACATAAATGAGAACGGAATGGAAAAGCGAGCATGTGGAATGTGACGTAAATGAGTGGAGTGATTTGACAGGAGCACGTGACGCCAAGACGGATACACGAGGTGCATATAGTCCATGGGCTGAGGGCGTAATGTTGAATAGCGAGCAAGAGCGGAGTTGGGCTGAGTGGGCTGAATTGAATAGTCAGCTTGCCGGCGTACGGTTCCTGACAGGTCAATAGAAAACAAAGAACAAGGGAGTTAGATATGTGGTAATCCTTCGAGATGCCTACCATGAGAGGGGAACTGTGGTTATGGAATTAGGAATTCAGGATTATGGACCTTCAGGTTATTGAAAAGAAGTCACAGAAAGGGCAGTCAGGGGATCATTCCTGATAATCACGGCCAGAAAATCCCCAGAAAGGTGCAGGCAGTTGTACAAACTGTAATAGGTTTGTTTGAGAGGTATGGGCTATAACAGTATCCCCCCACTAGGACTGAGCCATCGAGGTCCTATACTTATTCATGTGGTGAATTGTGTGGAAAAGGATGTGGGAATTTTCTTAGGCATTTTGGAACATAATAGGCATTTCCTAAGTGCCCATAATCCATTGCCTATAAAAAGGGGTTCTTTGTTCCTAGGGAACCCCTCCTGCTTTTCCCCATGTCAAGCTTTAAACAGGAACTCAAAGTGGAGCTTTCAGAACAGGCTCGGGCCGTTGAAGCTAAGTTTGTAGAAAAAATATGTCAGTTGAAGGAGGAAGGGGAGAAAAAGAGAGAGGAAGCCTAGAAAGTAGAGGAGGTCCAGAAATTGGCAGAAATTCAGAGGTTGATGGAAGGAGTCTAGAAGTTGGTGGAAGTTCAGAGGTTGGCAGAGGAGAAGAAAAAGGAGTAAGATTGGAAAGTGGAGGAAAGGAGGGTTACAGAGGAGAAAAGGGTTGTGGAAGAGAAGAGGATTATGGAAGAGCGGAGGGTGGCAGAAGAAGCCTACATGGCCGAGCAGGAGAGCTTGGCCCAAGAATATGAGTTCCTGGAAGAGATTTGGGATGTGGAGGAGTAGTGGAAGGAGGGGAAGATGAGCAGCCTTGGGGAGGTTTTGCCACCTCATTGGGCCCTGGGGACAGAAATGTCCCCCAAAAACCCACTAGCAAGGATGATGTTTCTTCATCATCTTGTAGCACTCCTTCAGTTTCAGATTCTGCCCCATTACTGGCTTGCAGGAATCCCAAGGGTGGTGAAGACCCCCTTTTAAATTTTCCCATGGACAGGCCTAGTACTTCTGCATGAGAGGCAGAGAAGGAATGTTGGTCTTATAGGGAGGAGCAGGGGCAAATTTCCAAAGCCCAAAAGTCTTTAAAAACCATCTGGTTCATGAGGTGTGGGCTGTTGCGAGGGAGGTGGGTCTTGGACCCTTCAAGCCCAGTTGTCAGGAACTGACCCAACAATGGCCTGATCTGTATCATCAGGTTACTGCTCTGGAGGTCCCCTCATTGTTGGGGGAAAAGTCTTGCAATTATTGCCACAAGCAGGGGAGAAACTGTGAGTAGACCACATGGGTCAAGACTTTGTCAGAATAGTAGGACGAGGTATGAGATTGATGGGGTGTCAGCCGTTGGAGGAGTTCCTGAGAGAAAGTGGCCTTGAGAGGAGATGGAGGTGCTCAAAGTGTCTTCTTCTTCAAAGAAGCTTGAGGTGGTGATCCCTTCACTCTCTAAGGTTGGGTGTGTGGGGATGGCAGCCATCTTGGAACAGATCCAGGACTGTCTGGTCCAATTGGAAAGTTGGCATACTCAAATTGTCAACCAGCTTGACAACCTTGAAGATGAGGTGAAGCAGAGAGCAGATGCCTCTGAAATGCATGCAGAATGCCATTTTGGTAGATGATTGGAGGCATTGGAAACAGAGGTATAGGAGTTGTGGAAGGTCCCAGAGTCCTCAGGAGGAAGGGGGCTGGATGTCCCAGATGGATGAGTCAGAAGGAGAGGATTGGACACCCAAAGCAGGAAGGTCTGCTAGGGTAGCAGGCCTGGTACTGGGGCCGAGAAAGGGAAAAGAGGTTGAAAAGCCTGGGGGTGGTTCTAGAACTGAGGCTGAAGAGGGTTTTTTTCGAGGACTTTGACCCCACTGGTTCTGATCTAGATTTAGGGGACCCATAGTAGCTGGGTCTTCAAATGAGATGTATCAAAACTGCTTAGCCTGAATGTTTGAAAAGGTCTCATTCCAGGATTGTAAGTCATGTCAGGATGTATGGTCCTAGTTGGAGGTTGACAAGGTCTTTCTGAGAGGATGTCCGGAGTGTCTAAAGAGTCAGTTTGAGTGGCTTTGTTTCTGATTGTTTTTTGTCCAGAGCAACTGAGTCAATACTGGTATGGTTATCAGTTACTTTCCCCCTCTTTAGGATAGATGCCCCATCATCCAACTAGGCTATCCTCATCAGAGTCAAAGGTGGTCATGGCAGTGAAGGGTCATGGATTTGTCACCTGGATAGTGGTAAGGCCTTCTGCAGAGATTCGGAGGATGCTCTGCAATTCTCAAAAATCCACAGTCTAATCCATATCAATGGTTTAGTGATAGGTATTTAATAAGGCTATTAACAGATTCTAGTCTGGAAAGAAAATATCTACAGAGTTTTTAGTGCCATTTATCTATGAAACAGTAGGGGATCTAATTTGGTCAGAGTTTTCTGAGTGAAATTTTTGGAGGGTCAGATTGAGCACTGAGTGGAAACTGCAGGCTCGGTGGTACCAAGAATCAGTTCAGGATGGAAAATCTGAATGAAGTATTACTCAATCCCCTGTCGATCAACAAATCATAGTGGGTGAGCAAATGGTGTCCAAGGATGGCTGAGCAACTAGAATCTGATGGATTTTTAGAGGGCTGGAGTGGTTTCTATAAAATGGGTTAAAATTTTGACGATTGTTTGCAGGTGTAAAAGAGATATCAGAATCATGATTTTGATGTTGGAGGTCTTGATAAAGGTTCTGGAATGTTCAGGATTGAGAGAGTGGATGTGTTGTTGTTGTTTTTTTTCTCTGCAGTTGTGCCATTGGTTCCCAATGTGACCAACTGGTGCTAGAGGTGGAAGCCTGTGCTTCTATTCTCTCAATTCTGAAGCATCCATTGCTTCAGAGTCTTCCTCATTCTCTTCTGCTATAGAGGCTGCATGTCCCTTGGTAACTGTGGTAGCGGATTTTGGGCATTCTTTGGCTGTGTGGCCTAGCATGTCACAGAAGAGGAGGTTCTGTTTGAAGCAGTACTGTTGTTCCTGTGGTGTGAGTTGCAAGTCAGCAGTGAAAGACATGCCCCACTCGACAAATCAATTTTCAGTTCTTGAAGCATGTACATTAGGGATTACAAGAGACATGCTATGCCCTTTACCAGCCCCAGATCAGACTGAAATCCGACTAGCCATGCCTGAAACAAAACCTACCATCCTAACCCCCAAAGAACAGTGCACTCCTCATATCTATGTACGCTCTACTGACATCCGCCAATGTACAAGAGTCCCTTTGAAAGTCCAATCAGTTGACACTGGATGCCCCCTGGCAATTGATGCACTTCTTGACAGTGGTGCCACTGGAATGTTCATTGACATTGAATTTGTCTGAGCTGAAAGGCTCAAAACCCGTCGCCTCTCTCATGCAATTCCAGTCTATAACATTGATGGCACTCCAAATGAAGCAGGTTCGATCAAGGAGGAGGTTGACCTTATCTGCATATTTGGAGATCACTCAGAGCGGGCTACTTTCTCTGTCACCAGCCTGGGCCACCTGGAGATCATCCTAGGACATACTTGGCTCACTGAGCATAACCCAGAAATTGACTGGAGCACTGGTGAAGTGAAGATGACACGATGCCCTGAGTCATGTGGTACCAATTTATCCAGCAGGAGACCCAATTCTGAGATGGTAGCAGACATCAAGAAGAGAGCTGCCTCTCCTCCTGGACAAGGCACTTCCATAGTGGAAGAACCATTATATTCACCAGAGGATGAGGACAGACTCTTTGTGGTCTTTGTTGAAGACAACCACAAAGAAATTAGAGCAGGCTCAACCATGTCGCAACAGCTTGCCCAAAAGGCATCTGAGCTAATGCCCATCAAATCCTTTGAAGAACTTGTCCCCAAGCCTTATCAGGAATTCAAGGATGTCTTTTCAAAAGAATCCTTCGACAAACTTCCTCCTCAGAAGCCATGGGACCATGCAATTGAGCTAATCCCAGGTGCCAAATCCTTCAGCACAAAGGTCTATCCAATGTCTCCCAATGAACAGAGGGAACTAGATGCCTTTCTCGAAGAAAACTTAAAGAGTCATTGTATTCGTCCCTCAAAATCACCTATGGCTTCTCCAGTGTTCTTTGTAAAAAAGAAGGATAGCGGGCTCCGCTTCTTACAAGATTATCGGAAACTCAATGAGATAACAATCAAGAATGCCTACCCCCTACCCCTCGTGCCAGATATCATAAACAAGGTTTCCGCTGCTAGAGCCAAATACTTCACCAAGCTGGACGTTCGTTGGGGATATAACAATGTACGCATAAAGGAAGGGGATGAATGGAAGGCAGCATTCCAGACAAATCGAGGCCTATACGAACCCCTGGTGATGTTCTTTGGACTCACAAACAGCCCAGCTACCTTTCAAACGATGATGAATGAAATATTCAAAGAGCTCATTGATGAAGGGGTTGTGGTAGTATTCATTGACGACATACTCATCTTCACTGAATCCCTTGATGCCCATCGGAAAGTAGTGTGACAGGTCCCCGAGACCCTTCATGCCAACAATCTCTATCTGAAGCCCGAGAAATGTGTCTTTGAACAGCTAGAAGTGGAGTATCTTGGACTCATCCTCTCTGCAGGAAAGGTAGCCATGGACCCAGTAAAGGTAGCAGGAGTCCGAGACTGGCCAATCCCTCGCAATGTCACAGAAGTGAGATCCTTCCTTGGCTTCATCAACTTCTACCGCCGATTTGTGGATGGCTTTTCTCACATTGCAAAACCGCTGAACAACCTGACCAAAGCAGACATGCAGTGGTCCTGGACTCCAGATGGACCTGAACAAGCTGCCTTCAATGAACTCAAATGTCTTATCACCTCTACCCCTATCCTTGTCCTCCCAGATCAAACCAAGCGCTTCCGCCTAGAGACTGATGCCTCAGCATATGCAACTGGTGCTGTACTATCTCAACTCTGCGATGATGGAAAATGGAGACCTGTTGGCTTTGTCTCAAAAAGTCTTTCAGATACAGAACGCAACTATGCAATCCATGACAAAGAGCTACTTTCTGTCATTCGTGGTCTAGAAGAATGGTATCACATCCTAGAGGGAACCAAGTACAAAATTGAGATCCTGAATGACCATCAGAACCTCACCTACTTCCGTTCTGCACAGAATCTCAATCGCCGTCAAGCTCGCTGGTCACTCTACCTCTCTCGCTTTGACTTCAAACTGATCCACCGTCCTGGTCGGCATTCAACTAAACCTGATGCACTCTCAAGACGAGTAGATCATAAGCAGGGGGAGGAAGATAATCAGAACCAAGTTTTATTACAGCCAAACATGTTCCGCATCAGTGCGACAGGTGCACAGCTAGTTCTTGGGGAGGCTGATAAGTTCCTGGAAAGGGTTAGGGACTGTGTAGACCGAGATGAAAAGGTTGTGAAGGCACTCAAAGAACTTGGATCTTCAGGAAACCTGCGAGGTGAAGAATGGGCAGAAGAAAATGGCCTCATCCTCTACCATGGCAAGGTATACGTCCCTCTAGACTCCAAACTGCGATATGACATTGTCAAAGCACACCACGATACAAGCCTTGCAGGACATCCAGGTCGCTGGAAGACAACTGAACTTGTATCAAGGAACTATTGGTAGCCTGGCATGGGACGATACATTGCCAAGTATGTAAAATCCTGCGATCCCTGTAATAGGACCAAAACCTTTCCTACTCTCCCAATGGGCAAGCTCCTCCCCAATCGTATCCCAGATCGCAGATGGCAGGTTATTACTGTCGACCTCTACCCACCAGTCAGGGCTATAATGCTCTCCTAGTGGTTGTAGACCGTCTTTCAAAGCATGCACATGTAATTCCCACCACATCCGATGTAAACTCAGTAGGGGTTGCCCGGCTATTCTGTGACCACATATGGAAACTCCATAGCCTACCGGAAGAAATCATCAGTGACCGGGGCACCCAATTTGTCTCCCAATTCATGTGAGAGTTAAATAAACTCTTAGGCATTTGGGTTGCTGCTTCTACAGCCTATCACCCTCAGTCTGATGGCCAAACAGAGCGAGTTAACCAAGAAATTGAGCAATACCTCCGACTCTTCGTTAATCAATGTCAGGATGATTGGCTAGAATGGATCTCCCTTGCTGAGTTTGCATACAACAATCGAGTTCACTCTGCAACGCAGACCACACCCTTCATGCTTGACAATGGCCAACATCCCAGACTTGGACTAGAGCCAACTTGAGAAACTCGATTAGAAGCATTGGAGGGGTTTACCACACGTATGAAATCAGCTACAGATGAGGCTCGCTCCGCTTTGGAGAAAGCTGCAGATAATATGGCACGATTTTACGATTTACATCGGCAGGCTGCCCCCTCATACAAGATTGGTGATAAAGTCTGGCTAAATGCACAAAATATCACAACAACTCATCCAATGAAGAAACTAGACCACAAATGGTTGGGTCCATATGTGGTGAACAAGGTTGTTTCACAGAATGCCTATGGCCTCCAGCTCCCTCAGTCCTTTGGTCGTACCCACCCAGTCTTCTCTGTCAACCTCCTACGCCCCTATGAGGAGGATCCCATCCCTGAACGGCATGTCTAACCTCCACCTCCCCCCATCATCTGAGATGGAGTCCCAGAGTATGAGGTTGAAAGGATTCTAGATAGCAGAGTTCACAAAGGACGACTGGAGTATCTGGTACGCTGGAAGGGTTATGGAGCAGCAGATGACCTCTGGCTACCTGCAAGGGATGTCTCAGGGGCCAGGCAACTTGTAACAGAATTTCATCGGCAAAACCCAGAAGCTCCGCGGCATATCTCAGCTGCCCTATACGCATCCCTCCCCTTTTGAACCCTAGAGAACTTTACCGAGGCCCCAAAACGGCATCTCTTCGATTGGACACAAGGGAGGTTCCTAACACATGATACCCAGTTGCCCCCCCCAAACTAAGGGATGTCCCACCTGACATTGATTCTTTCCGCTTATGCTCCATTTACGTTTCCATTTCATTTAATTGACACTTATATAAACCCCCTTTCATTCCTATCCACCCTTTCAGCCCTATAACAACCACCTCCACCACATTACCATGTCCAGCCAACAAAACCTCATCCCTCTCCAACCCGTCACTACCCCACTCTCCTCACACTGGTCTATTGACACAGAGGACCTTGAGAGGGTTGAAAAACAGCTCAACCTTCCAGCCAAACCTCAACCCACTCTATCCCTCCCTTGGCAGAAGAGGCGTACTGCTCGCCAGTCCTACGACCTAGGAGACCCTATTATCCTCGGCAACCCTGTCATGCTTCCATGCACATTCGAAGGGTTCACAGGAGGAGTGTCTCATAATGACGCAGGAGAGGACATGCAGGAGGCACTGTTCCAGACCTTTAACTTCATGCGACCTGTCTGCCAATTCACTCTCCCACTATATTGTAGAGAGAGGGTCACACCGAGTAGAGCCCCTCCCCACTCCTCTTTATGGGATGGAATGAGAGGGTATCTCATGGGATGTTTTTGCTAAACCTATTCTCCAAGGCCCACGTCAAGACACCATGCATTGAGAGGGGGGTGATGTCAGGGTTTGGTCGATCTTTTCCCATTTACATGATCTCTATTTCGCGTTCTTGGTTATGTAATAAGCGCCGGAGTAGGGCATAGGGTTGTGACTGGTGTGACGGTGACTCCTCAGCTTGATCTCTGAGGATTACCGCTACACCAGGTGGAATATCCCCTTTCAGCTCATAAATATAGGATTATCTTGTCGTTGTGACCTTGTCAATAGCATCGCCCTAACATAACCCATATAAGTAGCAGATGTACGTAGATAGTTCCTCACTCAGAATATCAACTTGGCTTAGACCCCCTTGCCTGCCTTTCTCCTGTCCAAGTCTGTCAGGAACCATACGCTGGCATACCCCACTATTCATTTCAGCCCACTCAGCCCAACTCCGCTCTTGCTCACCATTGAACAATATGCCCTCAGCCCACAGACTATATGCACCTCATGTATCTGTCTTGGCGTCACATGCTCCTGTCAATTCACTCCACTCATTTACGTCACGCTCCATATGCTTGCTATTCCATTCCATCTTCATTTATGTTTAATATCCTTTCATTTATGTTCCGTTCCATTTTCATTTATTTGCAATTCTGCTCAGTCTCTTATATCCGATCCGCTATTACATTCCTTAGGGTAACTCCATTGGGAATCGGAGTGACACATCACTCCACAATGTCATGGAGGAGATCATTATTTGGGACATAGTATTTCCGTTCTCGCTTTTCACGATCCTCGGCTTTCTCATTCTATTATAGGAACCTACTTGACTCCTAGTAGATTAGAAAGTAGTATAAAAGATCTTGTACTCATAGTTCAGACTTCAGTCAGATAATCAACCTTGATTACGACTAAGGTTCTTCTGTTCATTTCTGTCTGTCTTGCCTTTACGAATTTGGGGACTGTGCAGTCTAGTGGGTGCAACACATAACGTTGAAGCCAAGCCCCATCTAGAACCTTGCCATTGCCTTGCCTTTGGGAGATTATTAATAATTATGATTACATCCTTTTTCCATATCGTAACAAAGTCCTTCGCTCAAGCCGACGCCCTTGGCATCTTTGCCAGTACTGCTCCTGTCCAAATAAGTGGCATGCATGGAACAGCAGGGTGCAACACACGAGCACATTGAAGCCTAGCCACCTCGAGAGGCCTATAAGACATTAGCCGAATCATCGGCCTCACCAAGTCCTGACACTGAGCTTGGATGATAGGTCTGTGGTAGTCTTGCTACCACCAGATGGGTTCGTGGATTGGCCAGTGTTGGCTGCCTTATTGCCTGAGTTAGGGACTGGGTACAGATTAGCAGGGGCTTTTCCTTTGTCATAGGGGCAGTCGGAGTTTTGGGTTGAGGTAGATTCCCTAGTGACTTCTGATCAATGCTCCCAATAATGGGCATCAATAGACTGGGACAGGAGGCAGAGTTAGAGTAGGGAGTGGGGTTTTCCTGCTCTGGAGATCTTGTCCTTTATTCTGCTAGGGAGTCCATTGTAGAACTGGCAATGGAGTGCAGCATTGCCCGAATGGATGTGGATGGCAAGTCGGTTGAACTTGACTACATATTTTATAATTGTCAAGCTTCTGGTACTGACGGACTTCGGTACTGCCAAGGGGTGTTGTTGAAGGATCGGGCGGACTATGGCCAAGTCCTGCAGGCTAAGAGTAGTGGCGTTGGCTTCAACGTACTCGTGCGTTGTGCCCTACTTGCCGTGTGTGCCACTGGTTTTGCAACAGGCAGGTACTCAGGAGGATGCTGGTGATGCTGGCCTGAGTCGAGGACTTTACAGAGGAGAAGAAGGTAGAAGGGCCTAAGCCTAGTCAATACCCAGAATGAGGAAATATGTACATGCATGCCCTACTTATATAGGTTAAGAAGTGACATGTGGAATAAGGAATGTGAGACAACAAGGTATGCAGAGCATGCAGCTATTGTCCACAAAGAGTAAAATTAGAACAAGGAATATAAACGGTTATAGAACAATGAAGGGTAGAATAATAAGATCGTGATCGAGGACATGACAATAGGGGGTGGCCGGTTATAAAATAATGGAGTCGTGACCGAGGATAATACAAGGGGGGAAGTCCCGAGGTGAGACAGACCGAAGGGTGAGGACAAGGAGTGTATATGGCGGATGTACCAAGGTGAGACTGGTGTACCAAGTGTTATGCATGCGGTGTGGACACTTGGTCATGGATATGGGATGGTCGTTCGGTCGGTACCGCCGAGTGAACAGGTCTTGGTACATGTACTTTACAATAATGCACTGGTTGTTGCACATGTGGAGGCTCTCAAGGTCAGCTTCAGCCCCTCCTCCTAGGTCATGAGGGCCAAAGTTAGTTTTGAATTTGGAAACAAACTCATCAAAATCATAGAGCCAGGGTTGCTCAATCATGGGAGGTGAGGGCTGGTTCAAACCAGTCCAGAGTGGTTCCGGTCAGATACAACAGTACATAAGTTACCTTGGTACTGTCAGAGTCAAAGGTGTCAGGGTGATCATGGAAGTTCAGGCTGCACTGTACTAGAAACACTTGTAATTTTTTTGAATCAGATCCATCAAAGGTGTCCAGATCCTGGACCTTGGTGTAGGGAGCTGACTTCTTGGGACTGGCCAGATTGCTTGCCAGCATGGCAATAGCCTTGGCAAGATTGGGCACATCATTTGGGTATATGGAGGGGGCCCTTCCTGGTCATGTGGGAGATGGTGGTGCCACAGTGGGTGGTGTAGCAGGGGATTGTGTCACAGATGGTGGTCCTGAGGTTAGCAGCACTACCAAGGATGGTGCTGAGGTAGGCAGCACTGCAGAAGGCAGTTTTTGGTGAGTTGCTATAGGGTTGTTCTGGGGAACAAGGAATGGGTTGGTTGTGTTTGTGCATGGGCATAGGTCTGTACTCAATACTCTGGAATCAGATGATGGTTCTAGAGGGGGCACAGGGGTCATTGCATCTGGAAAATGGGTCCAGCGGTGGGTGGATCCTGGAGGATGGATGTGCAATGGAGGGAGGCCTGGGCGATTGTCAAGCGCCGGATTCTGACGGACTTCGGTACTGCCGAAGGGTATTGTCGAAAGGTCGGGCGGACTATGGCCAAGTCCTGCAGGCCAAAAGTAGTGGCATTGGCTTCAACGTACTCGTGCGTTGCGCCCTACTTGCCGTGCGTGCCACTGTATTTGCAACAGACAGATACTCAGGGGGATGCTGAAGATGCCGGCCTGAGTCGAGGACTTAACAGAAGAGAAGAAGGTAGAAGGGCCTAAGCCTAGTCGATACCCAGAATGAGGAAGTATGTACATCCATGTCCTACTTATATAGGTCAAGAAGCGACATGTGGAATAAGGAATGTGGGACAACAAGGTATGCAGAGCAATGTGGTTGTTGTCCACAACGAACAAAATTAGAACAAGGAATGCAAAACGGGGATAGAACAATAAAAGACAGTATAATAGGGTCGTGACTCGAAATGGGACAATAAGGAGTGGCCGGATATAAAACAATGGGTTCGCGTCCGAGGATAATACAAGGACGGGGAGTCCCGAGGTGGAACGGACCGAAGAGTGCGGATGGCGAATGTGTCGAGCTGGGACCGGCGCACCAAGTGTTATGCAGGCAACGCGGGCACTTGGTCGTGGATATAGAGTAATTGCTCGGTCGGCACTGCCGGCGGATGGGTCTCGGTACGTGGACTTGACAGTGATTGTCTGTAGGGCCTGTGCATGTGTGGGGCATCTCATGAGGATTAGGAGTGTAAGTACGAATATACTGTTAAACATGCATGCCAGACACTTAGAAATAATGATACCAAAGGGATTCCATGGGGGAATGTAAGCTCCAAGGATATAGGGGGTCCAGGGTCATAAGGTTGAGGACAAGGGAACAGAAGGGATAGAAAGCAGATGATGAAGCAGAGACTTAGGGTGGTGGTCAGTTGTGATAGACTTGTATGACTACTTGTTTGGGTGTTTGAAGTCAGAGGGACTTGGCTTCAACTTATGTGTTGCACCCTCCTTGATCGTCTGTTCCTAATTTTGGAAAGTCAGAAATGCATGAGGAACTAAGTTGGAAGTAAGCCAGAAACTAAGTCAAAAACTTGGATGCAGATTAAGTTGATATTCATACTGGAAAATAGTCCAGTCGACTGGGGGTTATATGCATGTAACTATTCCTTGTATTTTCTACTGTCTGGTCCAAAGACAAAGGGAAGGAGGAAATACAAGGGGTCAATAGAAAACAAAGAACAAGGGAGTTAGGTATGTGGTGATCCTGTCAAGTACACAATACCGAGCCTCAGTTCACTTGGTAATACCAACTGAACAACCTATACCATTTAATCCCACACACCAGTGACAAGTCATTCTTCACTAGTATATGGTCTCGGCTTGGTACATTTGGTTCATCATTTGGTCCACTTCCCTCATCCCATCCCTTCTACCCTTATTATTCTTCTATTCTCAATCCTTCCCTTTTCCCATTTCCCCTCAGGACATTTCCTATTCACTTATTTTCAGTCATGGCCCTATTGTTTTATATTCAGCCATTTTCTATTGTTCTATTTTCACCCACACTCCTATTATTTTATTCTTGGCCACATTTCATTGTTCTATTCTCGTTTACACCTTATTATTCTATTCTTGATTACTGTGGGCAATACTTCCACATGGTCTCCATACCTTATTCTTTTCTCCATGTCTTATGCCACCCTGATTCCACATCTCACATCTTAACCTATATAAGTAGTACATGGATGTAGATATTTCCTCATTCTGAATATTGACTTGGCTTATGCCTTCCTATCTTCCCTCCTCCTGTCTGAAGTCCTCTACTCAGGCCAACACTCTCAGCACTCTCCTGAGTATCTCTTCTGTCCTAAATCAGTGGCATGCATGGAAAGTAGGGTGCAATGTATGAGTACATTGAAGCCAAGCCACCCTGATTGGTCTGCAGGACTTGGCCAATTCCCGCCAGCATCATGAAGTCGGTACTATTGCAATAGTACTTGGCCCACGCACCATCAGCATTCCTGGTGCCTGACAGATCCTTCAAGACACCTACCACGAGAGCAGAACCATGGTTATGGAATTGGGAATTCGGGATTATGGAACTTTGGGTTGTTGAAAAGGAATCACAGAAAGGGTGGTTGGAGGATCGTTCCTGATAGTTGTGGCCAGAAAATCCCCAGAAAGGTGTGGGCAGTTGCACGAACTGTAATAGGTTCATTTGAGGGGCATGGGCCATAACACATCTGGTAGACCTTCTGGAGATGAAGACCCCACTGACTCCAATAATTATGATACCACAGAATCTATATTCAACACAGGGTAGATGATGACATGAAAGTCAAGAAATTAGTCAAATGTTTAGCCCGACCTACTATTTCTGCAGATCCTGGCTCATCAAATTTCATGAGCCCAAGGTTTATGATGGCATGGATCAAGCTAAGCTCCATAATTCTTCTTTCAATGTATGCTGAACTTCTGAGATTGTCTGTCTACTTTCAAGACAGATGAATCAAAGTCCCACATTTTAGCCTAAATTGCCAGGTTTCCTATTTATAGTTCATGTCATGTCCAAGGAGTGCAAGGATGTCTCTGAGTACATTGCAACCAGAAACACTCAATTCCAGAACCCCAGTCTGCAAATAACCTAAACTTTGTGAACATTCACAAACAAAATGCATAACCACAGCCTATAAACCTTGAGTGCGAGCCTCTTTAATCTGAACATTGGGATGATATCAAATCTTAGCTTTGCGATGTTGAAGAGAAGAAGCCCTTGTTTGTCTGTCACATAGAAGGAAATAATACCAATGACTGTCCACATAGTCCATCACTTGGATAGATGGTAGAAGAAGAGAAAACAAGAAAGATGAGCCACCAATGTTTTTAAGCCTAAATTGCTGAGTTTCCTATTCATAATACCAAGGAGTGCGGAGTGCAAAGGAATATCTGAGTACCATGTGCATAATGTCCCTGGCCAAACATTGCAAGCAGCAAACTCTCGATTCCAGTACACCGGTCTGTACATGTATATGTATGTATGTATGTGTATGTATGTATATATGTGTATATATATAAACTATTTGAACCATCAGAAAATAAACCGCCCAGCCGCGGTCTAGATTCATATCAACCTTGTGTGTGCGAGCGCTCTTCAAAAATGGACGTTGGCATGGATGCATCCCTTACTCTTTGGAAGAAAAACGACTGCTACCTCTCACACCCTGTCCCCCTCACACCCAATTCATATCCGTACATAAATAATATTTTATTTCAGCAGACAGTGAAGAAGTGACTTGGAAGGCGAAGTTCCGATTCCTATACACCGAAATAGAATGAATAGATAAATGTACAACAAATAAAATGAAAAGAATCGCCAAAAAATCAATCTTGCCAGGTTGTCAAGTTATTTATCCCAAGTCAGATTTCATCATATTAATTTACATGTGAGCTCGAGGCGAATAGCAAATTAATACTACGCTTTTCTTTTCTCGAGTCTATCAACAGTGTGAAAACGGGCCAATATTAGTATTGGACAACGTATCTGTTGTTGTCAATGTCCGTAAGGAGTAATGTGCCGTAAACATCGTCAAAGGTGTGCACGCTCCTCAGCGAGAGCCCACTCAACTGTATACCGCTCGGTAATTCCAAGCGTGTCCAGGAAGATTCCTGATCTGATTTATCATACTCGTGAAGGAAGAATAGGTCGCGTGATAGGCGTGGCGGTGGCCGAGATTGGACTGAGTTCAACGGATTATTGAAAGTCTTTGTCAACCGCTTCCAGATGCTCTGGGGGGGAACCTTTGACCATCTGGCTGCAAGACATATCTTGCGATCATGTGCGGCTGTTTCCCGGCAAAAGATCGACATTCGCAAGTCATTGGTACGACAAGACGCCTCGAATATCCATTTTCCCAAGTCAGAGCGTGGTGTGAGGGTTATATGTCTCAAGATTTTGGCTTGATGATAGAAAAGGTCCAAAACGAGCGATCCTCTGTCATCGCGGCGAAAGATCATAGGATCTGCTTGCCTTCGTGAGTCTCTTGTGTATATGCATGTGCTTTCCAATGGCATCGTAGGCCAATCTTGACTCTGGGCTTCCAGGTATGAGCTTTCGAGTGGATAAAGTGTATCAGGATAACTGATAGCATGGATGGAGATAGTGTCAGGGTCCGAACCCCCGACTTTTTCAGCAATGAGGACGGGAAGTTCAGGATGAAATTCTGCGTTCCAGTCGAACCTCTGCAAAGAGAGCTAGTCCTTTGTCAGTACTCAATAAACAATAAAAATAAAGATTGGAAAATCAAGAACATACCGCTTCTTCCTCATCCGGAGAAAGAAACTGATATGGAATGAGCTTGACCCCAGTGCACTCCTTCCAGTTGGCGAGAAATATTTGATTTTTAAGTATTACGGCGACAAGTGAGCCCTTCAAGGCAACATGTATATCCGGCGTCCAATTGAAATCCCAACGTCTGATACGGATTGACCAAGTTCTTCTTACACGAGGCAGGATGCAAACATCTTGCTGAACATCGAATTGTAAAATATATACGTCGAGAAACATTCTTGACCATAAAGCATTTGTGGTTTAAATTCATCTAGAGCAAGCAGAGCAAAGAGAAACTTACATGTGTAGTGCAAGTCGTACGATTGGGACTATAACAGAGGCTCCGTTGTCAGAGGATCCGTACGTATAGCCACATATCTCGCCCAAGATTGAAAGAGGGAGAGAGCTGCCACTTTTTATGTGATACACGCACGGCTTTGTATCCATTTCAAGAAGGAGCCATTGATTTCCCGGGAGAATGAAATCCGGCCAGCTTTCAGCAAGGAATGAATCACTAGTACATGGAATGCCGGACGATATTCGTCGTGGACGGGCGATGGGCGCAGACCAAACTTTTGATAATGAGGTCGCATAGGCAGCGAGGCTACCCATCAATGAGAGCGAGACATTATCAAGGGTTTGTCCCATAGGAAGAGGAAGTCTGTAAGAATCATATGCGTCCACCCACAATGATCTTGTGGACAGGCCGATGTTATGAAACCATACACAGGTCTGTGGCGTTCACGTTAGACATGTTTAGAGGGGCTAGTTGGTAGGTTGATTCCTCACACGAGTGAGATTTAAAATGTCCTCCACAGAGGCACCTTTCATAATTTTTAGCAAAAGTTCCACGGGGAGATTGTTGAGCGAGGACATGGGGGAAGGAGGATGAAAAGTGTGCGGGAGGAGCCCTTTTAAATAGGCATCTTCCTGTCCACGCGTCGAACACGTGTAGGGTGAGAGCTTTGATGACAAGCCTGGTTGTCTGTTACATAAAAGTCAACCGCAGCAGTAACTGTGCGTTGTAGAAGCAACTACTCCTGGCAGGATCTATTTGGGAAGGGAATGATATTTGACGTTGATATGCTTTGTTATTTTATGAAAGACATCTATCGGGAAATCCATGTCAAAAAAAAAAAAGTTGTTGAATTAAGGAAGTTCCAAGCCCCCCACGTGTTCGACGCGTGGGCAGGTTTAAAATTCTCCATACCTTCGCTCAAAAATCTACCCGTGGAACTTGTGCTGAAATTTCTGAAAGGTACCTCTGTGGAGGACATCCTAAATCTCACTTGTGTGAGGAATCAACCTGTCAACTATGACCCTTTAAAAATATCTGACATGAACGCCACAGACCTGTGTATTGTTTCGTAACATCGGCCTGTCATCAAGATCATTGTGGGTGGACGCATATGATGCTTACAGACTTCCTCTCCCCTTGGGACAAACCCTCGATAATCTCTCCCTCTCGTTGATGGGTAGCCTCGCTGCCTATGCGAGCTCATTGTCAAAATTGTCAAACGTTTTGGTCTGCACCCGTCGCCCGTCAACCACGATTATCACGCGGTGTTCCATGCACTAGTAATTGCTGTTGTCGTATCCATTCGTGCCGGGTATTATTCTCCTAGGAAACCGATGGCTAGTTCCACAGGGATATTATTGAGCGAAGATATGGAACTGGGAAGAGAGTCTACGCGAGGAACCCTTTTAAATGGGGCATTTTCCTGCCCACTCCTCGGACACGCGTGTGGGGTGAGAGAATCAAAGCCTTGTTTGTCTGTTATATACATAAAAGTCAACGACGCCAGCAACCGTGGACCACTTCCATATCATTTGGAGAGGCACCAGAAGAAGCAAGAAAAATGAGCCACCATGGAGGTATACCACATGTCTCCATTGAAGCAAGCCAAACTTGATGTCTTTATTCAAGAAAACCTCTTCCCCAGATGGATTTGGTCCTCAAAGTTGCCCATGGCCTCTCCTATCTTTTTCATTAGAAAGAAGGAAGAATTCCTTAAGCTCAGACAGGATTACTAATGGTTGAATGTGAAGGTTGAGCATGAATCTTGTCCAGATTCATCATTGGCAGTGCTCTTACATAACCATCCTTCAGTGCCTCATCATTAAAACTTGTTCTTCCTACAAGTATCTTGAATTGTATAGTGTAATCATCTACTGACATTTTGGATATTATTTTGAGGTCACATAGTTAGGGAATGGTATGGGTTGGGCCAATCCACATGGGTCACTGGGTTGGGTGTCCTTGGGTGCAGGTGCAGGTGCAGGTCAAGCCAAGAGCACCTGCAACCTGGCCCAACCTGCAGTGTCACATGTGTGTGTACAACACACATGCACCGCATGTGCACACATATGACTCAAACACACCATAGGTGCATGTGCCGCATCCATGCAGGTATGGTACACACCCAACACCCATCAACCCATGGGTAGATGGGTTTTGGTTTCCCATGGGTTGGGTGCAGGTCACCCACATTTGACCCATGGGTGACCGATGCTGTTCCCTACATGTAGTTTGGTGTAGGCCATTCTGACATCATCAGGGTCTCCAAAGGCTTCTTCAACTTGTCTAGCAAACATATCAAAGGTAGTGATTGAGGAAGTTCTATCAATGATAGCTTGGGTCTTATTATATACCCAGATTATCACAAAGCTTCCTAATATAAAGGAAAGAGCATATACTATCTTTGTCTTTTCATCTGAAAAAGATCCTAGCTAAAGGGTGATTGTAAGGGCAACCCAAGCAGGCATTCTATCCTCAGGCAGCGCACTGGCAAAGGGGAATCCAAAGTGTTTAGTACAGGACCTATTGTTACGATGATGAGAAAGGACGTTATCGTAATTATAAATCTCCCAATGGCGAGACAATTGGCAAGGTTCGGATTGGGGTTGGCTTCAACATATTGCGTTGCGCCTACTTAGACCACACGGTCCCCAAATTTCGTAAAGGCGAAGTAGACAGAAAAGAACAGAAGAACCTTGGTCAAAATCAAGATTGATTTTCTGACTGAAGACTGAACTAATAGTACAAGATCTTTTATACTACTTTCTAATCTATTAGGAGTCGAAGAGATTCCTATAATAGAATGAGAAAGCCGAGGATCGTGAAAAGCGAGAACAGAATACTACGCCCCAAATAATGATCTCCTCCATGACATTGTGGAGTGACGTGTCACTCCAATTCCCAATGGAGTTACCCTAAGGAACGTAATAGCAAATAGATGGAAATGGAATGAAACATAAATGAAAGGATATTAAACGTAAATGAAGACAGAATGGAATAGCAAGCATATGGAGTGTGACGTAAATGAGTGGAGTGAATTGACAGTAGCACGTGATGCCAAGATGGATACATGAGGTGCATATAGTCCGTGGGCTGAGGGCGTATTGTTGGATAAGCGAGCGAGAGCGGAGTTGGGCTGAGTGGGCTGAATTGAATAGTCGGGCATGCCGGCGTATGGTTCCTGACACCTATGTACACAGCGACTAGCATACCTGACAAAGGGGAATCCAAAGAGAAAACTCTAGGGAACTGTTAAATCTGCATTTCAGGTGCTTAGCATAAAAGATACCAAAAGGATTCTGTAGGTTTCCAAAGGGTTCCATGGGAGGGAAGAAGTTCCAAAGATGTAGAGGGTCACAGATCGTAAGGTCAAGGATAGGAAAACAGAAGAGGATGGAAGGCAGATGACAAAGCACCAGGACTTAGGATAGTGGTCAGTTCACGGTAGAGACTTATGTCATGTGGGTGTTCAAGGTCAGAGGGACTTGGCTTCAACTTATGTGTTATGCCCTCCTCAATCATCTGTTCCTAATTTTGGAAAGTTAGAAACATGTGAGAAGCTAAGTTGGAAACAGGCTGGAATTTAAGTTAGAAACTTGGACACAAATTAAGTCAATATTTGTACTGGCAAATAGTCCAGTCGACTGGGGGTTATATATATGTAAACTACCTTGTATTTTCTACTGTCTAGTCTAAAGACAAGGGGGAAGAGGAAATACAAGGGGTCAATAGAAAATAAAGAACAAGGGAGTAAGGTATGCAGTGATCCTTTGAGATGCCTATGTCAAGTACACATACCAAGTATCCGGTAACTTGGCAATACTGACTGACCAACCCTTACCCACACACCAGTGACAAGTCTTCCATCACTAGTTCATGGCCCCAGCTTGGTACATTCGGTACATCATCTGGTTCACCACTCTCATCCCACACCCTCCATCCATCACTATTCCCTCATTACCCATCTGTCAGGGTTCGGGTACTGACGGACTTTGGTACTGCCGAGGGGTGCTGTCGAGAGGTTGGGCGGACTATGGCCAAGTCCTGCAGGCCAAGACTGGTGGCATTGGCTTCAACATACTCATGCGTTGTGCCCTACTTGCCGTGCGTGCTACCGATTTGCAACAGACAGGTACTCGGGGGGATTGTCAAGCACCGGATACTGACGGACTTCGGTACTGCCGAGGGGTGTTGTCGAAAGGTCGGGCGGACTATGGCCAAGTCCTGCAGGCCAAGAGTAGTGGCGTTGGCTTCAACGTACTCGTGCGTTGCGCCCTAGTTGCTGTGCGTGCCACTGTATTTGCAACAGACAGATACTCAGGGGGATGCTGAAGATGCCGGCCTGAGTCGAGGACTTAACAGAAGAGAAGAAGGTAGAAGGGCCTAAGCCTAGTCGATACCCAGAATGAGGAAGTATGTACATCCATGTCCTACTTATATAGGTTAAGAAGCGACATGTGGAATAAGGAATGTGGGACAACAAGGTATGCAGAGCATGCGGCTATTGTCTACAACGAGTAAAATTAGAATAAGAAATGTAAGGTGGAAATAAAACAATAAAGGACAGAATAATAGGACGTTCCCTAATACAATAGAAAATGCCTGATTGTAAAACAAGGCCATAACCGAAGATATCACAAGGGCAGGAAGTCCCGAGATGAGGCGGATCGAGGAGTGAGGAGTAGGCATAGGAATGAGAGGTGTGACCGATATATGCGTCTGGCCGAGGACAACTCATTGAATGGTTCGTACTTGGTTACTAATGGAGTATTTTAGTCGGTACTGCCGAGTTATCGGATCCTCGGTACGTGTACTTGACAGGGATGCTGGTGATGCTGGCCTGAGTCGAGGACTTTAACAGAGGGGAAGAAGGTAGAAGGGCCTAAGCCTAGTTGATACCCAGAATGAGGAAATATGTACATGCATGTCTTACTTATATAGGTTTAAGAAGCGACATGTGGAATAAGGAATGTGGAACAACAAGGTATGCAGAGCATGCGGTTATTGTCCACAATGAGTAAAATTAGAACAAGGAATGTAAACGGGGATAAGACAATAAACAATAGAATAATAGAGAATGGGTCAAGGACAGGACAATAGAGAGTGCATGACTATAAAACAAGGGTTGCACATGGAGATAGAACAAGGACAGGGAGTCCCGAGGTGAAGCGGATCGAGGAACAGGCAGATGGTGTGGTAGACGTGCCAAGCCAAGAGCGGTGTACCAAGTGACGTGCATGTGGCATGGACACTTGTACGTGGATGTAGAATGGCTGCTCAGTCAGCACTGCCGAATAACCGGAACCTCAGTACGTGTACTTGACAGTATCCCCCCTTTAGCAGCTAAACCCATAAAGCCGGAAATTAAATTTAGAGTTTCAGGATGCCTAAATGTAATGGCACGGTTTGTTTGGGAAGTCCCTGGATTTTTTCCATCAACATCACTGCATCATCCCATCCCATCAGATGTAGAACTCAAAACATAATGGATGCCGAGATCATCAATGCCAAGCGGGGGCCCGGAGGAACATTGATCAACCGTGGGTGTACCCGGGAAGAGGCAGGGAGTGTGAGGTGGGAGCCGCAACAAGCCACCGAGGGTGTGGATGGGGTGGGTGAGGAGGATGTTGCGGTAGGGACAGTTGAACCGGTGTTCGACGAGATGGTCACCACCAGGAGGCTAGTACCGGCAATATGGGCGACTGCAGATTATGCAGAAGAGGCCGAAGATCAAGAGGCTGGAACGGCCAAGCGGACAAAAATCCCCAGTACTTCGGGAGTCCCGAAGGCTCCTGGGTGGAAGAAGGGTAGGAATGCGGAGGTGGGGCCCAGCAAGGGTCCAAGTTCGAGAGGGCAGGGAGGGGGTCCGCAGTGAGTGGTAGCATGATTACTCCTTCCTTTTACTGACATGTTCCTCTTATCGTAAAAAATCAAGTCAACCTGGGACAAAGTCTGTCCCAGGGTTCGAAATCGGGAGGAGGATGCAGAGGCTGATGCGGAGGTGGAACCTCCGAGTAAGAGGCCAAAATGGGCCTGTACCCTGCGGCTGAGTGGGAAGAATGCCGAGCAGGTACCGCAGGCTGGGGGGTCGGGAGGGAAGCGGATGACGAAGATGGGGAGGATGGATAGGACGGATAGGTTGGAACAGATGGAGAGGAGGTCTGAGGATTTCCACCAGAGGTTGTGCTGGATGGAGAGCGCAATATTGCTCCTTCTTGAGAGGGACTCGGGGATTTTGGGAAACCTGCAACTGGAGGAGTTCAGGAATGCATTGCGGGATGAGGAGAGGAAGGAAGAGCAGGGGAGGGGTGAGGAGAATGAGTTTGTAGAAATAGATTAAAAGAAATAATGAAAATTTGTATAAAATGTTGTTTTTTTTTTTTTTTTGAGAGGAGAAAAAATAAGAGGAGAAGGAACAAGTCGGATGTGCCAAGGTGTTCGGCAGGTCCGGTTGTTGCATATTGAAGGGAAAGAAAGGTGTCGGGTGGACTGAGAGGGTTGTCGGAGGTGCAGTATCGGGATATTTGTGGAGGGAGTTTATAACGATGGATGGTGGGGACTGAGTGGACGGAGAAAGGATCGGAGGAGAGGAAGGTTGGGACAGAAAATGGGGATGGGTGAAGTGACAGAATGGAGGGGAATAGGGCTAGGACTGAGGGAGCAGGGGAAGATAGTGATGGAACGGAGGGTTTTTTAGGAAGCGGGATGTCTTCGGGAGGGGAGATTGCGCAGTTTGAAGTGTATCTCGCTAGTCACCACCCCCCCCTTTTAGGTAGACATCCCACCATCTACTAAAGGTGTCGGCCTCTAGCTGAGAAAAACAGAGAAGGGTCGTAAAGGCATATGATGCGCATATACGGAGTGAATGAATGGGAACAGATGGGGACAGATGGAAGAGACCTTGGCCGAACGTGCCAAATGACAACACTGACCGAGAGGTCCCAGCCAAAAACTTGCCAGCTGTCCTGGTATACAAGCATGCACAAGGCAGTTGCATTGACTAGTACTATTGGCAAAGCTTCCAGCGACGGAACAGGATCCTGGGTGAGGCTTTTGGAACAGTGGCAAATGCCACCTGGACCTAGGCCATCGGGATGCACCTAAAAATGTTAGTGGCTTGACGGATTATAATACTGCCCAATACCCTGTTAATCAATGGATTATAGCAGGTGAGCGAGTTGTGCCTGAATATTGCTGACCGATGGATCTAGTGACATGACTGATGGATGGTGGACTGAAGTCGTCCGGATGGAAAATCTAGTGGACATATCTGTGCTGTTAGCAAGCAGTACTAGATTGAGAAGGTTTGAAGATGGATCGTAATTATAAGGAATGTTTCAAATAGTCTGTGACCTGATACTGATTAAGCATGCTGGACAGATTGCCGATAGTGGGGCATTGCCTCCCGGTCGGCCAGAAAAAAACTGAAGTTCTTCTGAACTGGATGGTTTCCGAATCTATACTGGTATTGGGTCGAAAATGCTGTGGCATGGATCTGTCTTGTTGGACACCCTTCTGGGGGTTAGGCTCCATGATTCCTATGGTGTGTGGTGCCTTTGTAGTGGTTTTCTTCTTTTGATCCTTTTGTAGTGGGTTACCTTTTGAAGCGGTCGTCATCTGGGAGTGTCCCTTGCTGAGATCCGGAGCGGGACGTGACCTCTGGTGGTCCAGTGGTAGAGGCAGGTGGATTGGAAGTGCTTGATCATTTTTCTGCCTACCTAGTTCGCTTGGATAAGGTTCAGGAGGATTTGCGCTACTTCTGGACTCTTCTTGCACAATACGACTGTTGCCTGTCCCATTTGACGATGACTACAGGAGATCATTCGGGGGATTTGAGGCTGGGTGGGGTCCTGATTGATGCGTTATTATTGTTTCTGGAAAAAGATCCGTCAGGGGTTGGACTCCATGCCATGTTCTTGGATGATGTGGATTGGTCGCTTGTTTTTTTCAGAGGGCAGAGGGTCACACAGCTCCGATGGGTGATTCGGGTGGGGGGGCAGATGTTTTTTTTTTCTTTTTTTTTTTGGAGGCAAGGGAGGTGGTATTGGGTTTGGAATGTAGAAGGAATAGGAGGTTTTGGGGGAAGGCTTTAGGTCAGGCTGGGGTTAGGGTGGTAGTGAATAGATCTTGTTTTCCTGTATAATCTTGGTTTTTGAATTTAATGTGTGGTCCTGGATGGCAGAAGTCTGGGTCGGATGGGGATTCCTGACTAATTTCTTAAGTTAATGCAGGTTGGCTTCCGATTGCTTTCCCCTTCTCTAGGGTAGACATCCCATTGTCTAACTAGTTCCTCCATGGTCAGAGTCATGGTGGTCATGGGGGACATGGGTTGTGGTGGATGGTATGGCCATGGTGGTCATGGTGGTCATGTTGGTTGTGGCGGTCATAGTAGTCAAGGTGGTCATGGGTGGTTGGTCACTGGATTGTCACTTGGATGGCGGTTGTGTCATTGGGATTCGGAGGATGTCCTGCAATTTTGAGTCTCGGTTTTGAACCGTGTCAATGGTTCAGTACATATTAACCTGTTATCAAATAGGTTCTAGTCTAAGAGCAGATCTACACATGGCTGTTTTGTCTAAGGGATGGTATAGGTTCTGTGATAGTCAGGGTTCTTCCTGAGTAGAGTTTTCAGAGGGTCGGATTGAGTGCTGAGTGAAAACTGTGGGCTCAATGGTACCAAGAATCAGTTGGGACAAAGGTCTAAACAAGTAGTACTCAATGCCCTGTCGATCGATGGATCATAGCAGGTGAGCATATGGTGTCTGGGTAACTAGAATCTGATGGATTTTCAGAGGGTTGGAGTTGTTTCTGAGGAAACAGGTTGAATTTCTCAACGATTGGTCATGGGTGTTCAAAATTCCTGAGAAGGTGGACGCATTGTTTTGTTTTACTCTATGGGCACTGTTGGTGTTCAACATGAACAACTGGTGTTGGAGTCAGAGACCTTGCTTCTATTCCTTGGTTTCCAAAGCATCCAAAGCTTTGGACTCTTCTTTAATTTCCTCTATCACAGAGGCTACGTGCCCCTTGGTGACTGTGGTGGCAGATCTTGGGCATTCTTTGGCTGTGTAGCCCGATCTGCCGCAGAAGAGGCAGAGGTTTTGTTCAAAGCAGTGTTGCCATTCTTGCAGTGTAAGTGTTTCCATCTTTACTGAGCTTGGACGATAGGTCCATGGTAGTCCTGCTGCCACTGGATGGGGTCGCAGGTTGGCCTGGATTGGCCATCTTATTGCCCATGTTAGGGGCCAAGTACATGTTTATGGGGGTCCTCCCTCTGTCGTAGGGGCGGTCAAAGTTCTGGGTGGAGGAGGACTCTCTGGCGACTTCCTATCGCTGTTCCCAATAGTGGGCATCAATGGATTAGGACAGGAGGCGGAGTTGGAGCAGGGAGTGGGGTTTCCCTACTGTGGAGATCTCATCCTTAATCCTGCCGGGGAGTCTATTGTAGAACTGGCAATAGAGTGGGGTGTTGCCCCAGTAGATGCGGGTGGCTAGTTGATTGAATTCGACTACATATTTTGTGATGCGCTGGTTATCACACATGTGGAGGTTCTTGAGGTCTGCTTTGGCCTCTCCTTCTGGGTCATGGGGGCCAAAGTTGGTTTTGAGTTCACTGATGAACTCATCATAGTCATAGAGCCAGTCTGGCTCGTCAGGGGTGGTGAGGGCTGGTTCAAACCAGTCCAGGGTGGTACCTGTCAGGTACGACAGTACATAGGTTACCTTGGTGCTATTGGAATCAAAAGTGTCAGGGTGATCATGGAAGTTCAGACTATACTGTACTAGGAAGGCTTGTAGCTTCCTCAAATCGGATCCGTCGAAGGTATCTGGATCCCAGACCTTGGTGGTGTGGGGGGCTGATCTTCTGGGGCTGGTCAAGTTATTTGCCAGCATAACGAGGGCCTGAGTGAGGTTGGGCACATCATTGGGTCCTAAGGTGAGGGCCCCCCCTGGATGTGCAGAGGTGGCAGTGCTGTGGCAGGTGGTGTGACATAGGGTTGGAAGACAGGGGGTGGTGCAGCAGGTCGAGGTGCGACAGGTAGTAGTGCAACGAGTGGTGGTGCCATGGGCAGTATTGCAATGAATGGAGGTGTGAAGGGTGGTGGTACATAGGGGGGAGATGCGAAAGGGGGTGGTGCCAATGGTGGTCCTGAAGTTGATGGCACTACTGAGGATGGTCCCGACCTGGATGGCATCTCTGAGGGCGACAATTGATGAGTCACTGGGGGGTGGTTCACAAGGAATGGGTTGGTCATATTCGAGCACAGGTGTTGGTCTGCGCTCGTGAATCTGGAATCAGAATAAGGTTCCAGAGGGTGTGCTGGGGTCTGAGGCATCTGGAAACTGGGTCTGGGGGCAGACAGTTCTCGGGGGACAGATGCATGGTAGGTAGACACCTGGGTGATTGTCTGTAGGGCTTGTGAACACGTGATGAGTCTCAAGCTCATGATGATCAGGAGTGTGAGTATGAATATACTGTTAAATCTGTGTGTCAGGCACTTAGCTAGATACTTCCAGAAGGGTTTCTGGAGGCTTCCAAATGGTTTCCGGGAGGGGTATGGTATTCTGGAGGTGGAGGGACTAGAGGTCGTGGGTTCACAGATGGAAGTAGAAAAGGCAGAAAGACAGGAAGCACCAGGGGCTTAGGACTGTTCATGGTATTAGGTCATATAACTAGTCATTCGAGTTGTTCGAAGTTGCAGGGACTTGGCTTTAACTTATGTGTTGTGCCCTCCTCAATTGTCTGTCTCTAATTTCAGAAAGTCAGAAAGTTTACTGGAACTGAATCGGAAACTACAATGCAGAATTAAGTCGATATTCATACTGGCAAATAGTCCAGTTGACTGGTGGCTTATATACATGTAACTAATCCTTGTACTATCTTTTGCCAAGTAAAGACAAGGGAAGAAAGGAATACAAGGGGCTAATAGAGAACGAAGAACAAGGGAGTGAGGTATGCGATGATCCTGCGCATCATTTATCAAAAGAATGGAACCTAGGTCTTGGAATTGCGGAGGTTCGGAATTGCAGAACTTTGGGTTGATGCAATGGATTTGTGGAAAGCAATTGTTTCAGGCTTTAAATGGTCAGAAGGTCCTGGAAATGGTGCAGGTGGTTGTGGGGATTAATATGGGTTTATTGGGGGCATGAGCCATAACAGGAATAAGGAATGTGGAACAATAAGGTATGCAGAGCATGTGGGAGTATTGTCCACAATGATTAAAATTAGAATGAAGGAATGCAAATGGGGATAGAACAATAAAAAATAGAATAATAGGAATGTGGCCAAGTGTCAGGGGACTACTGGTTTATTCCTCTTTTCCTTCCTTTTATTCCTTTTATCTCCTTCATTTCTCTTATTCCTTTGCTTATATTACTTCTTTAATCATTTCTCTATCTTCCCTTTTCATATGTTTGCTGTAATCCCTTCCCCTTAATGTTCTATTGTCTTCTTTACTGGCTGTGACAGGTTTGTTATGTCACAGTCGCTGTAGCTATATAGTTGCTGCTTAGGTAAGGGGGTCCTTTGGTTGTTCTCTTCTGGACCTCCCTGCCAGGTAAGCAGCTCGCATGTATTTAGCTACATTGCCTTTTATATACTTACTTCTGGACCTCCCTGCCAGTGTCTGGTAGTGCCTGTGGGTAAACTTAGGGTTCGAGTCCCTGGGTTAGGCCCTGGGTAGGTCACAGGGCTGTGGTGTTTCCCGCTATTGGTTTCCCAGCAGGTACTGGAATCAGTACCCAAGTAGGTTGCCCTTACAGGCAGGGTACAGATTGGCAGGGGCTTTTCCTTTGTCATAGGGGCGGTTGGAGTTCTGGGTTGAGGAAGATTCCCTAGTGACTTCTGATCAATGCTCCCAATAATAGGCATTGATAGACTGGGACAGGAGGCAGAGTTAGAGTAGGGAGTGGGGTTTTCCTACTCTGGAGATCTTGTCCTTGATTCTGCTAGGGAGTCCATTGTAGAACTGGCAATGGAGTGCAGTATCACCCCAATGGATGTGGATGGCAAGTCGGTTGAACTTGACCACATATTTTATAATGCACTGGTTGTTGCACATGTGGAGGTTCTTGAGGTCAGCTTTGGCCCCTCCTCCTGGGTCATGGGGGCCAAAGTTAGTTTTGAGTTTGGAAACAAACTCGTCAAAATCATAGAGCCAGGGTTGCTCATCATGGGAGGTAAGGGCTGGTTCAAACCAGTCCAGAGTGGTTCTGGTCAGGTACAACAGTACATAAGCTCCCTTGGTGCTATCAGAGTCAAAGGTGTCAGGGTGATCATGGAAGTTCAGGCTGCACTGTACTAGAAACACTTGTAATTTTTTTGAATCAGATCCATCAAAGGTGTCCAGATCCTGGACCTTGGTGCAGGGAGCTGACTTCTTGGGACTGGCCAGATTGCTTGCCAGCATGGCAATGGCCTCGGCAAGATTGGGCACATCATTTGGGTATATAGAGGGGGCCCTTCCTGGTCATGTGGGAGATGGTGGTGCCACAGTGGGTGGTGTAGCAGGGGGTTGTGTCGCAGATGGTGGTCCTGAGGTTGGCAGCACTACCAAGGATGGTGCTGAGGTAGGCAGCACTGCAGAAGGCAGTGTTTGGTAAGTTGCCATAGGGTTGTTCTGGGGAACTGTTACGATGTAGAAAAAGGACATAATCGTAATATTATTAATCTCCCAAAGACGAGCAATGGCAAGGTTCAGAATGGGGCTTGGCTTCAACGTTATGCATTGTGCCCACTAGACCACATGGTCCCCAATTTTGTAAAGGCGAGACAGATAGAAGATGAACAGAAGAACCTTAGTTGAAATCAAGGTTGATTATCTGACTGAAGACTGAACTACTGAAGTACAAGATCTTTATACTACTTTCAAATCTACTAGGAGTCGAATAGATTCCTATAATAGAATGAGAAAGCCGAGGATCGTGAAAAGCGAGAATGGAAATACTATGCCCCAAATAATGATCTCCTCTGTGACATTGGGGAGTGACGTGTCACTCCGATTCCCAATGGAGTTACCCTAAGGAACGTAATAGTAGATCGGATATATGAGACTGAGCGGAATTGTGAATAAATGAAAATAGAGTGAAACATAAATGAAAGGATATTAAACATAAATGAAGATAGAATGGAATAGCGAGCATATGGAGTATGACATAAATGAGTGGAGTGAATTGACAGGAGCATGTGATGCCAAGATGGATACACGAGGTGCATATAGTCCGTGGGCTGAGGGCGTAAGGTTGGATAAGCGAGCGACAGCATAGTTGGGCTGAGTGGGCTGAAATGAATAGTCGGGCATGCTGGCATACGGTTCCTGACAGGAACAAGGAATGGGTTGGTTGTGTTTGCACATGGGCATAGGTCCATGTAGGGAAATGCATGGGTTAGGCCAACCCGCACAGGTCACCGGGTTGGGTGTCCTTGGGTGTGGGTGTGGGTCAAGCCGCGAGCACCCGTGACCCAGGCCCAACCCGGGGCGTCAACTCCGACACAAACGCGACTGACGCGTACACGCATGCGCCAACACGAACGTGACTGATGCGTACGTGCATGCGCCGACACGAACGCGATGAACGCACCGTACATGCACGCAACACCACAAACATGACGTACATGATGTACGCACACGTGCTGCCACGTATGCGATGTATGCACATGCGCCACGACGTACGCGACGTATGCAATGCCCGTATGCACACGCGCTGCCACATACGCGACGTATGCGCATGCGCCGTGACGAATGCGACGTACGCAATGCCCGTACGCGCACGTGCCGCCACATACGCAACACCCGTACATGCACGCACCGCCACGTACGTGACGTATGCGCATGCGCTGCGACGAACACGACGTATGCAATGCCCATACACACATGCACCACCACGTACGCGACGTATGCGCATGCGCCGTGACAAACACAACGTACGCAACGCCTATACGTGCACGTGCCGCCACCTACACGACGTATTGCGTGCGGGTGCGGCGCGCACCCAAGACCCGTCGACCCGTGGGAAAAAACCCATGGGTTGATGGGTTCGGGTTTCCCATGGGTCGGGTGCGGGTCACCCACATTTGACCCGTGGGTGACCCATGCCATTCCCTAGGTCCATGCTCAATACTCTGGAATCAGATGATGGTTCTAGAGGGGGAACAGGGGTCTTAGGCATCTGGAAAATGGGTCCAGCAGTGGGTAGATCCTGGGGGATGGATGTGTGATGGAGGAAGGCCTGGGCGATTGTCTGTAGGGCCTGTGCATGTGTGGTGCATTTCATGATGATCAGAAGTATAAGTACGAATATACTATTAAATATGCATGCCAGACACTTAGAAATAATGATACCAAAGGGATTCCATGGGGGAATGTAAGCTCCAAGGATGTAGGGGGTCGAGGGTCATGAGGTCGAGGACAAGGGAACAGAAGGGATGGAAAGCAGATGATGAAGCAGGGACTTAGGGTGGTGGTCAGTTGTGATAGACTTGTATGACTACTTGTTTGGGTGTTTGAAGTCTGTCAAGTCCACGTACCGAGACCCATCCACTGGCAGTGCCGACCGAGCAATTATCCTATATCCACGACCAAGTGCCCGCATCGCATGCATAACACTTGGTGTGCCAGTCCTGGCTCGGCATATCCACTATTCACACTCCTCGGTCCGTTTCACCTCGGGACTTCCTGTCCTTGTATTATCCTCAGACACGACCCCATTGTTTTATACTCGGCCACTCTCTATTGTCCCATCTCGAGTCACGATTCTATTATCCTGTCTTTTATTGTTCTATCCCCGCTTTGCACTCCTTGTTCTAATTTTGTTCATTGTGGACAATGACCATATGCTCTGCATACCTTGTTGTCCCACATTCCTTATTCCACATGTCGCTTCTTAACCTATATAAGTAGGACATGCATGTACATACTTCCTCATTCTGGGTATCGACTAGGCTTAGGCCCTTCTACCTTCTTCTCTTCTGTTAAGTCCTCAACTCGAGCCGGCAGCATCAGTATCCTCTCGAGTATCTGTCTGTGGCAAATACAGTGGCATGCACGGCAAGTAGGGTGCAACGCACGGCAAGTAGGGTGCAACGTACGGCAAGTAGGGTGCAATGCACGGCAAGTAGGGTGCAACGCACGGCAAGTAGGGTGCAACGCATGGCAAGTAGGGTGCAATGCACGGCAAGTAGGGCGCAACGCATGAGCACATTGAAGCCAACGCGACTACTCTTGGCCTGCAGGACTTGGCCATAGTCCGCCCGACCTTCTCGCCAACACCCCTCGGCAGTACCGAAGTCCGTCAGTATCCGACGCTTGACAGTATACCCAGAATCAAACTACTTTCCATGCACCCATGGTTTACGAATATGGTCTTTCAAGACACCCTTTTAATGATCTTTCTATCTTCTTGTTTGGAACTGGGTTCCTCGGTAACCCATTCTAACTGTTTTGAATCAGGATCTGCTCACAGCTTCATCGGATCGTCTCACTCTTGGAAATATATCCAACAAGACGAATCTATGCTCAGCATTTTCGAACCAATATCAGTATAGATTTGGACACCATCCCTTTCTGCTAACCGGGAGGCAATGCCCCACCCTCGGCACTCTGTCTGGCATGCTTGATCAATCAGCATCAATTCACAGACCATTTGATATTTGTTTATGATTATGACCTTTCTCGATCTAGTATTTCTTACTAACAAAGCACAGATACATCTACTAGATTTTCCGTCCGGATGACTTTAGTCCACCCATCCATCTGTCATGTACTAGATCCGTCAGTCAGCAATATTCGGGCACAACTCGCTCACCCACTATAATCCGTTGATTAACAGGGTATTGGGCAGTATTATAATCGGTCAAGCTACTAACATTTTTAGGTGCATCCCGATGGCCTAGGTCCAGGTGGCACTTGCCACTGTTCCAAAAGCCTCACCCAGGATCCTGTTCCGTCGCTGGAAGCTTTACCAATAGCCCTAGTCAATGCAACTGCCTTGTGCATGCTTGTATACCAGAACGGCTGGCAAGTTTTTTGGCAGGGACCTCTCGGCCAACATTGTCATTCGGCACGTTCGGCCAAGGTCTCATCCATCCGTTCCCGTTTTTGCACTCCATATATGCATGTCATATGCATTTACGATCCTTCTCCGTTCTTCTCGGCTAGAGGCCGACACCTTTAGTAGATGGTGGGATGTCTACCTAAAAGGGGGGGGTGGCGACCAGCTAGAAACCTTTTCAAACTGCTCAAACTCCCCTCTCAAAGACGTCCCTCTCCCGAAATCCCCCTCCATTCATCACTCTCTGTCCTGTTCCCCACTCCCTCTGTTCCATTACGTCACCTATCACGTCCTCCTCTTCCCCGATCCCTTCTCCAACCACTCAGCCACTTCCCTATACGATCCCGACACTCCACTCACGATCTTACGACCACCCTTACTCCCAAAAATACCCCCTCATTCCACCATTAACCTCTAATCCCTCCACAAACATCCATCCTAGTCCATCCGCCACCCTCTTCTCCCATCAATATAACACAACCGAGCTGCCAAATAACTCGGCACCTCCGACTTGTTGTATTGTTTTTTCCCTTAATTTCTTTTATTTTTTTTCTCTTCCTTCAAAATTGATTTAAAAATTATACAAATTTCATTATTTTGCCTAATCTATCTCCACATCTTCATCCTCATTCCTCTCCTCCTCCTCCTTCCTCCTCTGCTCTTCCTCCTTCTTCTCATCCCGCAAAACATCCCTCAACTCCTCCAGTTGCGGGTTTCCTGACAAGTCAGGCTCCCTCTCAAGAAGGAGCCACATTGCGTCCTCCATACGACGCAACCTCCCCTCTATCCGCCCCAATCTGTCCGCTCTATCTGTCCTCCCCGTCCGTTTCTGCCCCGACCCCCCAGCCAGCGGTACTTCGGGTTCAACAGCCTTCCCGCTTGGTTTTTGAGTACAGGCCTGCCTCGGCCTTTTACTCAGGGGCTCTACCGCCCCATCCGCACCCTCCATTAAGTCCCGAACCATCAGGCTGACCCCGCCCTGGGCCAATTTGTTTTTGCACTAAAAAAAAGTCAATCAGCAAGAATCAAGGAAGCTGGATTACCACTCACCCGTGCATCTCCTCCCCGTCCTCGCATACTAGATCCCTTGCTAGACCCCGCCTCCGCACTCCTACCCCTCTTCCGCCCATGGACCTTCGGGACTACCGAGGTTCCTGGGACTTCTGCCCTCCCGGCCATTTCGGCCCATTTATCCACAGCCTCTTGGCCATCCTCCTCATCGTCCGAAGACTCCCATGTCGCCGTGGTCAGCCTCCCGGTGGCGATCTCTTCTCCGGGTTCTGCTTCATCTGCCCCCACTGTAGCATCCTCCTCTACCACCCCTGCCAAGACACCCACTCCATCCATACCATCCGTAGTCTCCCTGGGGTTCCGCAAATCACGCCCCGCACTCTGGGTTGATGACGAATCACGGTCGTAAGCAACCCATTTTCCGTCGTTCTCCCGTTCAGCATCGGTCTTGGCGTACATGTTGTTCCGGGTGTTTTGATGGCGACGAATGGAAATACGCGGTTGGTCTATGAGAAGTCCAGAAACTTCCCACACTATCCGCGATATTACATTTAGGCGTTCCGAATCTTACTTTTAATTTCCGGCTTCAGGGGTTCAGCCGCTAAAGGGGGGATACTGTCAAGTCCACGTACCGAGACCCATCTGCCGGCAGTGCTGACTGAGCAATCATCCTATATCCACGACCAAGTGCCCGTGTCGCATGCATAACACTTGGTGCGCCGGTCCCGGCTCGGCATATCCGCTATTCACACTCCTTGGTCCATTTCACCTCGGGACTTCCTGTCCTTGTATTATCCTCGGACACGACCCCATTGTTTTATACTTGGCCACTCTCTATTGTCCCATCTCGAGTCACGATTCTATTATCCTGTCTTTTATTGTTCTATCCCCGCTTTGCATTCCTTGTTCTAATTTTGTTCGTTGTGGACAATAACCATATGCTCTGCATACCTTGTTGTCCCACATTCCTTATTCCACA
>QLPI01001180.1:0-10605 GCA_003314275.1 Chroogomphus rutilus
TTTGAAGTTCGGAAGTATTCCAGATTTTTGTGGTCTGTCCAGACCTCAAACTGGAGTTGTGTTCCTTCTAGAAAATGCCGCCACTCTTCCAGAGCTCGGATGATGGCCAACATTTCTTTGTCATGGATTTCGTAATTTCTTTCCACTGGGTTTAGGCTTTTTGAAAAGAAGGCGATCGGGTGCCACAACCCATCCTCTGGGGATTGTTGTGAGATGGTGGCCCCCGTGGCAAAGTCCGAAGCATCCGCCTCTACTCTATACACTCGGGAGTCATCCGGGAATGTCAGTATCGGTGCTGAGGTGATGAGCTCCTTAATCCTTTGGAGCGCTGCCTCCTCTCTCTCCTCCCACTTCCATGGTTCCCCTTTTTTGGTGAGATCGAAGAGTGGTCGAGCATGAAGGGAGAAGTCCTTGATGAAGCTTAACAGCCTCACTGTCTAAAATTGCGGACGATCACGGATATTCACAACAAGCAGTTCCTTGGCCGTCCCAACAGGAAATGATGAGGCTTGTTAGCCAGTCCGATGGATTATTCATCTATGCCGCCACAGCGGTGCGGTACATCGGTGACACAGGTGTGAATCCCAAAAAGCGTCTAATTGAGTTGACTGGTTCGGCGCTGCCACTTGCCTCCTTGAACAGCTTCTACACGCTGATTATAGCCGAAGCATTCCATAAACTCAGTGACAAAGAAATAGCAACGAGACGAGACGTACTTGCCACAGTGGTGTTTCTCCAACGCCCACTCTCGATTGCTAGCATTGCTTCCCTGTTAGAGATCACGGATGACGACGTTGACATTGAATTGTCTCGTTTTCGTTCTGTGATCTATGTTCCTTCCACCAATGATGGACATGTCACCATCTTTCACGCCTCGTTTCAAGAGTTCATCGTCGACCCGAAACGTTGCAGTAGGAACAGCATTGATGCTTCCGAAACCCACCACAAACTCGGGCTCAAGTGTCTCCAGACATTGAACAAGTCTCTTCGGCATAACATCTGCGATTTACCTGCTCATGCCATAGCCGCACAGGTTCATGAAATCTCAAATCCCGACCTTATTTCTGAATCTCTCCGATACTCTTGCTTGTACTGGGCCTCTCATCTTGTAGAGGCTCTTGCATTCCCACCTGCAGACACTTTACCCATGCTCAGCGAGCTTGGGACATTCGTCAATACACACTTGTTTCACTGGTTTGAGTGCCTCAGTATGTTTGGAGAGCTTGGATCTGGGCTGAAGTCTCTCAGCATGGCAAAAGAAGCCAACTCGGTTAGTAGTCAACCTGGAGGGGATTTTAGCTCACCATTTCCCAGAAATACTCCAAAACCCATCCCCACCACGTGTTTCTACTCGAGGATGCTCGTCACTACCTACAGATGGCATTTGAGCCGATGAAATATCACTGCCTCAACACGTATGGCTCAGCCCTCGCATGGATCCCTCGACGAACATTGATAAGACATCAGTATTCAATGTTGTTCAATAAATTACCTAGAGTAATGGTGGGCATCACGGGATCGTGGGGATCATTTAAGCATGTCATGTCACACCGTTCACCTGTCTGGGCTGTTGCCTTCTCTCCTGAGGGGACGCACGTTGTCTCTGGGTGTTTCGACGGTTCAATTCATATCTGGTCTACCACTACGGGGGAGAATGAGCGCATATTGGTGGTGAATTCGTTTGCAGTTTGGTCCGTTGCCTTGTCGCCTAATGGGATATCTGAAGGGGACAATGGATTATCAACTTGTCTATGAACCCTCACCATCAGGTGAAATTTTTGAAAGCTACACTGATGCTGACCATGCTGGGAACCCAGACAATGGCAAGTCTACCAGTGGGTATCTCCTCAAAATGGGTACAGGTGCAATCAGCTGGTCCAGCAAACTTCAAACCATCGTAGCCCTCTCCACCACTGAGGCAGAATTTGTTGCTGCCGTTCATGCTGGAAAGGAAGTGGTCTGGTTTAGGCAGTTTCTCGGTGAACTTGGGTATACATTTGATTCACCCTCTACCCTTCTCATTGACAACCAATCTGCAATCTCTGTTGCCAAAAACCCTGAACACCATGGTCGGATGAAACACCTTGATTTGCGGTTCTTCTGGCTTTGTGATGAAGTGGCAGCTGGCACACTCAGTCCTCTCTTCATTCCTACCACCGACATGGCTGCTGATCTACTCACCAAGCCATTGGAGCAAGTTAAAGTGGAGAGGTGTAGGAAACTGATGGGGATTGAAAAGTGTATGTGAGTTTTGCAGTGGTAACTCATCGGGGGGGTGTTAGTGCATGATTTTATTCCCCTGCATGTGTGTTTTATTCTTGCACTTGTGTTTCTCTTTTGCACTTTTCTCTTTTGCATTTGCGTTCTCTGGCGCTTAAATTAAGCGCCCATAACGACGCACCATTGCACACCTTTGGGTCTTGTCTTTAGCATCTATATTGACAAGCCCCAAAGGCACTTGTTGCTGTGTGTGTCAGTTATCAGTCTTATTAGACCTTCCCTGCCATCAGTTCTGACACCCTCCTCATATCTATCTATGTATGCTCCACTGACACCTGCCAGTGTACAAGAGTTCCTTTGAAAGTCCAATCAGTTGACACTGGATGCCCCCTGGCAATTGATGCACTTCTCAACAGTGGTGCCACTGGAATGTTTATTGACATTGAATTCATTTGAGCTGAAAGGTTCAAAACCCACCGCCTCTCTCATGCTATATCTCATGCTATACTAGTCTATAACATTGATGGTACTCCAAATGAAGTGGGTTCGATCAAGGAGGAGGTCGACCTTATCTGCATATTTGAAGATCACTCAGAGCAGGCTACCTTCTCTGTCACCAGCCTGGGCCACCTAGTGATCATCCTAGGACATACCTGGCTCACTGAGTATAACCCAGAAATTGACTGGAGCAGTGGTGAAGTGAAGATGACATGATGCCCAGAGTCATGTGGTACCAATTTATCCAGCAGGAGACCCATTTCTGAAATGGTAGCAGACATCAAAGAGTCTGCCACCCTCCCTCCTTGACAAGGAGGGAGGCACTGCTATGGAAGAGCCATTATATTCACCGGAGGATGGGGACAGACTCTTTGTGGTCTTTGTTGAAGACAACCACAAGGAAATAGGAGCAGGCTCAACCATGTCACAACAGCTTGCCCAAAAGGCATCTGAGCTAACACCCATCAAATCATTTGAAGAACTCATTCCCAAGCCTTATCAGGAATTCAAGGATGTCTTTTCAAAGGAATCCTTTGACAAGCTTCCTCCTCATAAGCCATGGGACCATGCAATTGAGCTATGTAATCCCAGGTGCCAAGTCTTTTAGCACAAAAGTCTATCCAATGTCTCCCAATGAATAGAGGGAACTAGATGCCTTCCTCTAAGAAAACTTGAAGAGTCATCATATTTGTCCCTTAAAATCACCTATGGCTTCCCCAGTGTTCTTCGTAAAAAAGAAGGACAGTGGGCTCTGCTTTGTGCAAGATTATCGGAAACTCAATGAGATAATAATCAAGAATGCCTATCCCCTACCCCTCATGCCAGATATCATAAACAAGGTTTCTACTGCTAGAGCCAAATACTTCACCAAGCTGGATGTTTGTTGGGGATATAACAATGTGCACATAAAGGAAGGGGATGAATGGAAGGCAGCATTCCAGAAAAATTGAGCCCTATATGAATTGCTGGTGATATTCTTTGGACTCACAAACAGCCCAGCCACCTTTCAAACAATAATGAATGAAATATTCAAAGAGCTCATTGATGAAGGGGTGGTGGTAGTATTCATTGATGACATACTCATCTTCACTGAATCCCTTGAAGCCCATCGGAAGGTAGTATGACAAGTCCTTGAGACCCTTCATTCTAACAGCCTCTATCTGAAGCCAGAGAAATGTGTCTTCAAACAGCTAGAAGTGGAGTATCTTGGACTCATCCTCTCTGCAGGAAAGGTAGCCATGGACCCAGTAAAGGTAGCAGGAGTCTGAGACTGGCCTATCCCTCACAATGTCACAGAAGTGAGATCCTTCCTTGGCTTTATTAACTTCTACTGCCTATTTGTGGATGGCTTTTCTCACATTGCAAAACTGGGAAGAGGTGGAGTCGGAGAGGGAGAGTGAGGAAGAACAGAGCGAGCAGGAGGAAATGGAAATGGAACGAGAGGAGCGGCCAATGAAGAGGCCGAGAAGGGCTGTCACAATGCGGTCGAGAAAGCGGCCGATGGGACTGAGGCCGAGTGGTCGATCGATGACTGTGGATGTCCCGCAGCCGGCAGAGTCAGGGTCCCGGCGCATTGTTGAGATCTGGGAAGACATCCTGCAGGGGCAGGCGGCTATGACCCGAGTTTTCCTCCAGATGGCGGAGGCGGCTGAGTGCATAAGTCACGCTATGGCTTTGACGGGTAAGGATCGGCGCGGCGGTTCGGGAATCCTGGGCCATACGAGAGTCCCGGAAGAGTCGGGTGGGAGTGGGAGTACGGGAGAAGACCAGTTGAAGGATGATGATGGGGAAGAGGATAAGGGGGAGGATAAGGAACAGGATGAGAAGATGGTGATAGATGAGACTTTGAAGGATGACTGAGAATTTTTTTTTTTTGTTTTGGGTGAAAATAAAGGAGTAAAAGCATGTGAAGAAATGAAAAGGAACAACTGAACGTGCCGGGTTTTTTGGCAGTTAGGTTGAGATCAGAGGGAAGGAATTTCAGGAGACGGATGCTTTTGGGAGGGGAGGAGTTTGAAGTGTTTCTAATTGGTTGTTACCCCCCTCTCTAGGTAGACGTCCCATAGTCTACCATATGCCGAGGGAACGGGAAGGAACGGTATGGGGATAGGAGCGGATGCAGACGGACGGAAGAGACCCTGGTTGGGCGTGCCAAATGGTGCCGCTGACCGAGAGGTCCCAGCTAAAAACTTTGCCAGCCGTTCTGGTATACAAGCGTGCACAAGGCAGTTGCATTGACTAGGGCTATCAACAAGGCTTCCAGCAACGGAAAAGGATCCTGGGTGAGGCCTTTGGAGCAGTGGCATGTGCCAACTGGACCGAGGCCATCAGACGCACCTAAAGGCGTTAGTGGCATGACGGAGCATAATACTGCCCAATACCCTGTTAATCAACAGATTATAGTGGGTGAGCAAGTTGTGACCGAATATTGCCGACCGACAGATCTAGTGATGTGATAACGGATGGGTGGACTGGTTGTCCTATCGGGGGATCTAGTGACATGTCTATGTATTCAGTAACAACCGAATTTAGCAGTACTGGATCAATGAATTCTAAGGCGGAATCACATAAGAGTCCAACTATGAACGGATAATGACTGAAAAAATCAAACGAAAATTGGGGGCATAGGAGCATTGATCTACACCTCACTACTAGCATCTACCGAGTCAACGCAACTCTCGGTGTGCTCAGAGGCTAGCGGATGGTGGACTAGTCCTCGGTCGCCGTTGCTGAGTCCTCAGCATTGATATCCGAGGCATCGGATGCCTGTGAGACGGAGTTGGGAGTGGTGGTCGCGTGGGCTTTGGTTGCCTTTGGGCATTCGGCGACTTTGTGATCACTGGCGGCACAGAGGAGACACAGCTTGTGGTCCATGCGTCTTTGATGTTCGGTCGGGAGAAGTTTGCCATCCTTCCCGAGGGTTTTGGTATACACGGGTGGGTTGGGCGTTTTCCCATCTTTGTTCTTGGATGTGTCCTTGCTGCTGTTATCATTGCTGTTGTTTTGCTGGCGGTTGTCCAAGGTGGATCTGTTGCCAGGCTTTTCCGACCTGATATCTTTTTTCGGCTCATTGCTGCCCTCCACAGACTGTTCAGCTTTTCGTTCCCAATACCTCATGTCAATCCTTTGAACACGATTTCGGAGTTCGTCGAGTGTGTGGGGTTTGTTGAAATGGATGAGACCATCTTTGATGCACTTCGGCAGTGCCGTGTATGCCTTGCGGAGGAGGGCGTTGTCGTTGTAGTTGTAAAGCCCACAATACCATGCTCTGATTTTACTCGGCAGTACCGACCGACCGACCCTTACCCATATCAACCCTCACCAGTGTGTGGCCTCGGCTCAGTACATTCGTTTCATCATTTGGCTCATTATCCCTATCCCACCCTCCTATTCTTTATTATCCTTCCACTCCCTGTCCTTCCCCTTTCAACAACCTGACCAAAGCAGACATGCAGTGGTCCTGGACTCCAGATGGACCTGAACAAGCTGCCTTCGATGAACTCAAACATCTTATTACCTCTACCCCTATCCTTGTCCTCCCAGATCAAACCAAGCACTTCCACCTAGAGACTGATGCTAGATAAAGAAGTTGCAAGACTGGCTAACAAGTTGTGGGGAATATTTGTTACTACTACTCTCGTTATACAAATGTACTGTTATTTATATACAACTTCCCCAGTGAGCTTGGTCAGTAATTCCTATGTAGAGAATCCCCCTAACTATGAGAGATGTATATCGGTGATAAGAACTGGTGACCATTTGTTATTTGATATCAAGTAAGATTCTGTCCTGTCATGGGATCTGGACTCTCTGTTATGCCCTCCATTGTATGTATCCCTGAACCCATATGTTCGGCCCTTGATTGGTAATGACATGAACTATCTCCATTTGGTATCAATTGGTCATGGGTTGTGAGTTAGATCCAAATTGAATAGGTGTTGATGTTGGAATTTATCTGTGGGCCTGTACCAGTTTGTTAGGTACACATATGTGTCTTCCATATAGGCAATCTCCCCCTATGTCGCTACTTTGTATCTCCCTCTCCCTAGTCCATCTCTGAGAAACATGGAGATAAAGAAATGTACTACATGGTGGTAATTTTAGAACGATAAAAAAGAAATGAGAACTACAAAGAATTGATGCAACATGTTACAGTAACAATACATTTATTTATACAAATATCCATTTCTCAATAGATAATGCTGAAGATGGATAAGTGAATTAAATGGGCATAGATCATGTCTAGGCAAGATGACAATGCTACCCACGGAGAGCAGAGTATGGAGCTGTTAGGATTCGGTAACACCGAAATATCGGTTAAGTCCTGCAAACCATTTTGGAGTGGCTAGGCTTCAATATGCTCGTGCATTGTACCCTGCTGTTCCGTGCGTGCCACTAATTTGGATAGTAAGAAGTCTCGTGAGGGTGCCGAGGGTGTCAGCTTGAACGAAGGACTTTAAATGAGGAAGACGGGCAAAGGGGTGCGAACCGATTTGATATTCTGAGTGAGGAACTATCTACATACATCCCGCTACTTATATAGGTTAAGAAGCAAGATGTGGAAAAGGGTGGCGTAAGGAATGGAAAACAATAAGATATGAAAAACCACATGGAGGCATTGTCCACAGTGATCCGAAATAGAATAAGGAATGTAAGCGGGATTAGAATAATGGAGTATGGCTGAGAATGAGATAATGAAGTGGTGGGTGAGAATAGAACAATAGAGGATGACCGAAGATAAAACAATAGGCAGTGGCCAGGATAATGAGTGGCTGTCATGTTGTTCAGGGGGAACGGATGAAGGGATGGAAGGATAATGAAAGACGAGACGGATAGGATAGAAGAAGAAGCCTAGACAGTGTACCGGATGTACCGAGCCGAGCCCATGTGATAGTGAGAATAATATGAATGGAGGATGGGTGGTCGGTCGGTATTACCGAGTGTACCGGAGCTCGGTATCAAGGTCTTGACAGTATCCCCCCCTTAGCGGCTGAACCCATGAAGCCGGGGAGCGGGAGTCGAATATGCGGCTCCAACGCCTTATCGTGATGTCACAAAGGTTTGGGATTTGGCGCTGGAACGTGATCCTTGCTTCCATCAACACATGTACCTCATCACTGTCTACCGCAACAAGATGGGTTACGAAACGGATGAGGAAAATGCGCAAAAGGCTGAAATAGAAAGGAACAGGTTGGAGAGGCAGCGGAAGCAAGAGGCTGAGGCCACCCGAATTGCCGAGGCCGAGGCCAAGAAAAAGGAGGGTGAGGATGCGGCAAAAGCGGCTGCTAAATTAATGGGAGAGAGGGAAGGGACTGATAGTAGAGTGGCCGACACTACTGCTGGAGCGGCCGAGAAGGATCGGGAGGGGTTGGCAAAACAGGTGGGGGACCGGGGCCTCGAGGATGCAACTGGGACAGGACCTCCTCTAAATGTGGGGGAACAGGGTGAGGTTCCTGAAAGTGAGGGTGCTGGCGCCGCGGGGGCTCCTGAAGTTTCAGGAAGACCGGGGTCTTCGCTCCATAAGAGGGGTAGGAGTACGGGAGCAGAGTCTACTAAGAAAATGAACGTGAGGAGAGTGCTGGTGGGGGGTAAGGTATGTGGGGAATTTTTTATTTTATTTATTATTATTATTTTTGATTTCTTCCCTTTATTAGCTCAAGAAATGGCTGACCCAAGGATGGTCGCTGTCTCTTCGTCCTCCTTGTGATCATTGCGAGGAACGCGAGGAGAATTGTCAGGTGAGGAACGTAGGGGCAGCATGCGGGCAATGCAATGCCCGTCGTGTGAAGTGCAGCCTGGCGGCGCCTTGGCAGCGCAAGGTCAAGAGTTGGTTGACTGCTTTCCAGTGTGCCATGCCAGGGTTCTGATTGAACCGGCACAAGACTCCAACAGCATAGGCAATGTCAGGACGAGTTGCAACTGACAGATACATCATGGAGCCAACAGCGGATGCATAAGGGATGTTCTTCATCTCAGCAATCTCCTCAGGAGTTGTAGGGGACATGGAGGATGACAATTTGAGACCTGGGTCTATGGGTGTGGTGACAGGTACACTGTCTGCAAGGTTGTAGCGATCAAGCATGTCAGAGATGTACTGACGCTGTGAGAGGCAGAGACATCGTTGTGAGCGGTCCCGAGTGATTTCAATGCCAAGTAGGCTGGAAGTAGGGCCAAGATCACATAGCTTGAACCGTTTTGCAAGTTCTGTTTTCACATGTGAGATGGCAGACAGAGATTTGGAAGCAAGGGTGAGATCATCAACAAAGACAGGCACTAGGATTTTGACATTGTCTCTGAGCCAGATATAGATGCTGGTGTCAGACTTGATGCAAGTGAAGCCTAACTCATGTAAGACGGTATCCAGATTCTTGTTCCACACTCTGGGAGACTGTTTGAGTCCATAAAGCGCCTTGAGAAGTCTCCAAACATGATCTGGTGAAAACCCTCAGGCTGCTGAAGATAGACCTCTGTGTCAATTTCACCAATCAGGAAAGCGTTGGAGATGTCAAGGGATTCAAGTTCCAGGTCCTCAATGGCAGCAATGGCCAGGATGGCATGAAGTGGAGCAAACTTGGCAGTGGGTGCAAATGTCTCTGTGTAGTCAAGTCCAGGACACTGACTGTAGCCCTTGGCCACAAGACGAGCCTTGTAATGCTCAATGGAACCATCAGGACGACATTTGACCTTAAACACCCAACGAGAGCCAACAGCTTTACAACCAGCAGGGAGTTTGACCAGTTCCCAAGTCCCATTTGTCACCAATGCCTGAATCTCCTCCATAGCAGCATCAAGGTAAGGCTGACCATCAGGACGCTTCAGTGCCTCTGCAAGTGTCCTGGGCTCCATCCCACTGACTTTGAAGACATACTCCATAGCAGCAGCAGGAGATAGCAACTCATCTGGATGACATGACACAGAAATGAGACCAGCTGCCTCTTCAACAGGCTCATCCTCGTCCTTATCATTGGACTCAGGAGAGACATTGCGATGAATTTTGTCATGATCAATCTTCCACCACTCTCTGGGAGGGTGACGGATACGAGTGCTGCGACGCAAAGGAGGGGGATCAGGGACTGGTGCAGGAGGAGGCAATGGGTCTTGTGCAGGGATTGGTGCAGGAGGTGGTGGTTGGTTGTAAGTTGTGACCACTTCTGGCATATCTTCTGAGATGTCAATAAACTGTGCAGGAGTTGGAGTAGGATGCAAACGAGGTGAAGGGGAAGATCCAGAGAAGATGCGCTCATCAAATTCAGCATCATTGCTGATTAGAGTCTTGTGCGTATCAGGATTCCAGAACTTCCAACCTTTGACACCAGGAGGATAACCAATGAAGACACATTTCTGAGTGTGTGACTCAAGTCCCTTGTGCTGGTCCTTCTGAACATGGACATAGGCAGTGCAGCCCCAAACACGAAGGTGTTGAACAGATGGTTTCTTGCCATACCATGCCTGGAATGGAGTGATTTCATGAAGAGAATGAGTGGGACTGCGATTCCAGATGTGGACATAGGCTGCCAATGCTTCTCCCCAGAATGATGCAGGTAGTTTAGATTCAGCAAGCATGGTGGTAATGGCCTCAGCTGCTGTACGAGTGGCGTGCTCTGAAACTCCATTCTGCTGTGGACTGGCATGAACAGTGTGTTGGCATTCAATTCCATGTAGATCTGTAAAAGCCTGAAACTCATTGGACATGTATTCCCCACCCTTGTCATCACGAAAACACTTGATCTTCAGACCAAGCTGTGTCTCTGCCCAAGCCTTGTACTGCTTAAATGCCACAAACACCTCATCCTTAGTGTAAAGAGGGTGGAAAGAGCGAAAGCGAGTCTTGTCATCAATGAACAGAACCCAATATCTGTACCCAGAATGGGTGCGTACAGGGAGAGG
>QLPI01001181.1:0-25691 GCA_003314275.1 Chroogomphus rutilus
TGATCATTGTGGACAATACCTCCACATGATTCTTCATACCTTATTGTTCTCCATTCCTTGTGTGCCACTCTGTTCCACATCTCACTTATTAGCCTATATAAGTAGCCAATGTATGTAGATGGTTCTTTGTTCTGGAAATCAACTAGGTTTATACCTTCTTGTCCTCCCTTCTTCTGTCCCAAGTCCTTTACCTGGGCCGACACTCTTGGCACTCTCCTGGGTATCCCTCTGTCCTAAATCGGTGGCACGCATGGGAAGTAGGGCGCAATGCACGAGCACGTTGAAGCCATGCCACTATTCCCATCCTGCAGGACTTGGCCACTCCTCGGCATTCCTGGAGCCTGACAGACCATGGCTGTGTAAAGTTGCTGGACATATTGCATAGGAAGGCCGAAGGAGGGGCAAGTAAGGTGGTTGATGGCTAGCAGTAGAGCTTTTGATTATTGGATGACTTGTTGAACATGGGTGTGCCATCTGAGTTCCTGGTCAATTTGGACTCCCAGTAGCCATGCTGAGGGTATGCATGTGATGCATGCTCCTGTTTGTCTCTGTATGAAGTCATTGCATGTAATATCTTTTTGCCTTGTGAGCCATAAACATTGGAATTTAGAGATCTCAGCTTTCAAGTTGTGAGCAGAAGACCATGTTATTTGCTTGTCGAGCATTGAGTTCAAGGCAGTGTTGCATTTGTTGAAGGTGTCAGCTATTGCAATGAAGAAGGTGTCATCGATGTATGTACCACCATCTTCATTTGGACCTTGTGGGATATTGACAAGACCCTGACTGTAGATGAGGTATAGTATCATAGAGGCAGTTTCTCCTTGGCCTATGCCATTGTCAATGAAAATGTCCTCTGAGATACAGTCATCAAAACTTAGCGTGGTGCTTCTGTCTTTTAGCATAGCATTGAAGAAGTTGACAATTTCAGCAGGATAGCCAAGTTTTTCATGTTTCTGAGTAGTCAGTCTGTAACTGCATTTGGGAAGGCATTTTCTATATCAAGGAAGATCATTGTGATGACTTTGTAGGTATGTCAGGCTGCTTTTATACAGTACATAAGGAATAGGAGAAAGTTGGTAGTGGTTTGGCCTGGGAGGTCACCAAAGTGGTGAGAGGGTAGGAGGTTGTGGTAGATGGTAAGATAGATTGTAATGTCAGTAATCACACCAGATATTACTTTCCCCATGGTGTTGTATAGGGCAATGGGTCTGTATGCTTTGGGAATCATATAGTCTTGTCTACCTATTTTTCAAAGAACAATAGTCTTCCATGATCTCCAGGCCTTTGGGAAGTGTCAGGTCTTGGTACTGCCGATGGTGCTGTCAGGACCAGCCAAGTCCTGCAGGCCAGTCGGGGTGGCTTGGCTTCAACATACTCGTGCGTTGCACCCTGCCTCCTGTGCATGCCACTAACTTGTAACGGAAAAGATACTCGGGCAGATGCCAAGGGTGTTGGCCTGAGTAAGGACTTCTGAACAGAAGGAGGAGAGTAGAGAGGCATAAACCTAGTTGATACTCAGACTGCGGAACTATGTACAGGCATTTACTACTTATATAGGCTGAGAGGTGGAATGTGGAATAAGGGTGGCATAAGACATTGAACAAAGAATAAGGTATGAAGAGCATGTGAAGCTAGCTATTGTCCACAGCAATTAGAATAGAATAATGTGAGGGTAAGACAATGAAGTATAAGTGGGTGAGATTGTGAGAAAGAATAGAACAATAAGGAATGGCTGAGAATAAAACAATAGGGCCACGGGTAAGTGGCAAAGAATAGTGAACATCCCGAGGGTAAGTGAGTGAGGGGAAGGACAGGGAGTGTAGGGATGATAAAGAATAGGGGGTTGGGGAAAGGATAATGAACCAGGTGATGAACCGGGTATACTGAACCAAAACCGTGCACCATGGGATGATATGAGTAAGGGTCGGTTGGTCGGTACTGCCGAGTAAGTCAGAGCATGGTGTGTGGTCGTGACAGGAAGTACTTGAGTCTGATTATGGCCAGGATGCACCTATGGAGTATTGGGACTATCAATTCCATGTAGGGAATGGCATGGGTCACCCATGGGTCAAATGTAGATGACCCACACCCGACCCATGGGAAACCCAAACCTGTCAACCCATGGGTTTTTTCCCACAGGTCAACGGGCCTCAGGTGCACGCTGCACCCACATGCAATACATTGCATGTGTTGCATACATGGCAGTGTGTGCATGTAACGGCATTGCATATGTCGCATTTGTCGTGGCAGGTGTGCATACCGGCATTGCGTACATTGCATTTGTCATGGTGTGTGCGTGTATGGGCAATGCATATGTCACATTTGTCACGGTGTGTGCGCATACATCACATATGTCACATTCATCATGGTGCATTGTAGAGTTGCTCTAGGTAATTAATACCTAAAAGCCTGTGTGCACCGGTCCTTTTCTCTGGCAGGATCTAGTGCAGTCGTTCGGCACAGCTGGAATATAATCTGTGACTTGTGAGAAGCGATGTATGAATGGAAATAGAATGTGAACAAAATATGGTGTGATGTGACAGGGATGTGACATTGATGAGACGCGAATGTGTCACACTGACTAAGACTTGGACTTTGACTTTGGACTTGAATACAATAGTCTAGACGTTTCTAGACTAGTCTTGACTTGGACTTGGAGACTTGACTTGGGACTTTAACTTGTGAACTTGTTATTACAGAGGTGAGCCAGAGGCCTTTATATACAAAAACCAAGCAACGATGTGAAATGATGCGAGAGGTTGGCTATGTCAGTTGAATGACAAAGCATGAGAACAAAGTTACAAAAGAGGAAACTATGGAGAAACTCTAGAGAAATGGTACAGCATCGAGGCTGCGCAAATAGGGGCTAGGGGCTATGATAGGGGGAGACTAACCAAAAAGGTAAGGATGATGAGTAACAATGAGAAAAGACTAACAGAATAGGAAACAGGTCTGAGTCAAGCCAAGAAAAGGGGAAACATATAAAAGAAACCATGAGGAAGTCCACCAATAAATGTCTAACCACCTTGTCTACTACTCCTGAGGGGCCTTAGGATGAGTCAGGGGACTGAGTCATCTTGGAGTATTTCCAGGTCACAGGCAACATATCTTCTGCAATTTCTCCAGTATCCAATCCAAGGATCGGGGTCTGGGAGTAGGAGGACTAATGGATATATGGTTGTGCACTCTCATTTTGTGTTTAAGAGAGAGTCGAATGGAGTGGGTGGGGTAATCAGGATGGGATGGTGCCCTGAACTCTGCCTCATATTCCACTCTACTCCTATCATGATATGCTGGTCTAGATGTCATTCCAAGAAATATGTATGGTTCTTGACTTTCTGGGAAATAGACTGCATCTCCTATTGCATATGACTGAGTGTAGATTGGATGGGATTGTCTTCTGAGTGAGAAATGTGCTGGTGGGGGTACGCGAAGATAATGATATGTTAATGGTTCTTCCTGGATGCGTGTGTCCTGGGTATTGTAGCATTGCATGGGAATGAGCTCTGAAGAAGACATGATGATATAATGGGAGTCTGAAGATTGGAGGGCTGAATAGAATGGTTGACTGTGTGATTTGGCGACAGTAAAGGTGATATGGGATGAGTGCCGTCAGAGTCTGATTTGGAACATGGTTGAGATTGATTGCTTTACTGTCAGCATGTGCATATGTCGCATATTTGGTGGCAGCACGTGCGTGTACTGGCATTGCATACATCACATTTGTTGTGGCACGAGCGCATACATTGCGTATGGGGCAGCGCGTGTGCATATGTCATGTATGTTGCATTTGTGGTGTCCTGTGCACATATGCGTAAGTTGCATTCGTGTCGGAGTTGATGCCCCAGGTTAGGCCCAGGTCACGGGTGCTCGCAGCTTGACCCACACCCACACCCAAGGACACCTGACCCGGTGACCCGTGCAGGTTGGCCTAACCCATGCATTTCCCTAGTTCCATGCATTATTTGAGTATGACATTTCTGGTCCAGGTGCAGAGAGTGGCTTGAGTTTTTTGATGCAACAGTCTAGCTCATGTTGACCAGGCATGAGGAATTTGATAGAGGCTGGAGGGGATCCTTGGTCATCTGAAAGGGGGGGAAAGATCAAGCAGGTGAGGTGGGAAGAAGATTTCTTTGAAATTTTCTGCTTTTTTGGCATCCATATTGGCCTCTTCCAGAATGTTTCCATTGAGATCCTTTTTTATTAGGGTGGGGATGCAAGTGTGACCACCATCTGTAAGGGGGTGTTTTGCATATTTTCCTGCTATCCAGGTGTCTTTTGTATCGATGTTTTCGAGCCATGTCTTCTAGTGATTGGCCTTGGCTTTCTGAAGTGCTGCTGTATATCTGTTTTGTACCAGGTTATATGCTATTTTCTTCTCTCATCATGATGGGGTGAATCTTGTCCACTATTCTTCCCTGATTTTGACAGCTGCTTTGTGTCATAAGTTTTTTAGGTCATTGTTCCACCATTATTTGGTGTAGGGGGTGATGCGCTGTTTGGGGATAACTGAGCTGATTGTGTGTTGTATTGCCACAGTGAGTGAATGGACAAGGTTGTCAAGGTCATTTTGGATTGTGGGTATGTCAGTGTATTGGTGTAATTTGGTATTAAGATAGTGGGTGAGTTTCTTCTTGAAGGATTCCCAGTCAGTGTTTCAAAAGTTTCTCTTTTCTGGTGAGGCATGTGTTTGAAGTGTTATATCTAGTATGGTATGGTGTTAATACATGTACCAAGATTCCAGTAATTTGGCAGTGCTGACCAAGCAATTAGTCCATAACCACATACAGTGACCAAGCTGCATACAAGTCACTTGATCCCTCAGTCTCAGCTCAGCACACCCACCATCCACACTCCTCATTCCACCCCTCATTCACTCCTTCCTCATTCATCATCCATTAATCCCACCCCATCCACTCCTTATTCCTGAACCTGTTGTACCTTGGGACATTTCGTCCTTGTTTTATCCTTGGCCATGACCCTATGGTTTTATAGTCAGTTACTTCCTATTATCCTGTCAGACTTCGGACTTTGGTACTGCCGAGGGTTGTTGGTGTCAAGCTTTGGTTACTGACAGACTTTGGTACTGCTGAGGGTTGTCAGGTGGACAATGGCCAAGTCCTGCAGGCCAAGAGTAGTGGCATTGGCTTCAACGTACTCGTGTGTTGCGCCCTACTTGCCATGCATGCCACCAATTTGCAACAGACAGGTACTTGGGAGGATGCTAGTGATGCCGGCCCAAGTTGAGGACTTTAACAGAGGGGAAGAAGGTAGAAAGGGCCTAAGCCTAGTCGATACCCAGAATGAGGAAATATGTACATGAATGTCCTACTTATATAGGTTAAGAAGTGACATGTAGAATAAAGAATGTGAGACAACAAGGTATGCAGAGCATGTGGTTATTGTCCACAACAAACAAAATTTGAATAAAGGAATGCAAAATGGGGATAGAACAATAAGGGATAGGATAATAGAAATGTGGCCAAGGATAGGACAATAGGGAGTGGCCAACTATAAAACAATGGCTGTAACCGAGGATAACACAAGGGCAGGAAGTCCTGAGGTGAGACAAACCGAAGGGTGAGGACAAGGAGTGTGGATGGTGGATGTACTGAGCCAAGAACAGCGTACCAAGTGATGTGCATATGGCATGGACACTTGTACGTGGATGTAGAATGGCTGCTTGGTTGGCACTGTCAAATAACTGGAGCCTTGGTACATGTACTTGACAGTTTGGCAGACAATGGCCCAGTCCTGCAGGCCAAGAGTAGTGGCATTGGCTTCAACGTACTCGTGCATTGCACCCTACTTGCCGTGCATGCCACTGATTTACAACAGACAGGTACTCGGGAGGATGCTGGTGATGCCAGCCTGAGTCGAGGACTTTAACAAAGGGGAAGAAAGTAGAAGGGCCTAAGCCTAGTCGATACCCAGAATGAGGAAATATGTACATGCATGCCCTACTTATATAGGTTAAGAAGCGACATGTGGAATAAGGAATGTGAGACAACAAGGTATGTAGAGCATGTGGTTATTGTCCACAACAAATAAAATTAGAATGAAGGAATGCAAAAAAGGGATAAGACAATAAAGGATAGGATAATAGAAAAGTGGCCAAGGATAGGACAATAGGGAGTGGCCAACTATAAAACAATGGCTGTAACCGAGGATAACACAAGGGCAGGAAGTCCTGAGGTGAGACGGACCAAAGGGTGAGGACAAGGAGTGTGGATGGTGGATGTACTGAGCCAAGACCGGTGTACCAAGTGTTATGCATGCAGCGTGGACACTTAGTCGTGGATCTAGGATGGTTGCTCCGTCGGCATTGCCGAGTGGATGGGTCTCGGTAAGTGTACTTGACATATCCTATCCTTGGCCACATTCCTATTATTCTACTTTCATTGTTCTATTCTCGATTACATTCCTTCATTCTATTCTTGATCATTGTAGACAATACTCCCACATGCTCTGCATACCTTTTTGTTCTACATTCCTTATTCCACATCTCACTTCTTAACCTATATAAGTAGGGCATGCCTGTACATACTTCCTCATTCTGTGTATCGACTAGGCTTATGCCCCTTTGCTTTCCTCCTTCTGTTAAGTCCTCTACTTGGGCCGACATTCTCAGCATTCTCCCAGGTTCATCTTCCATCCCAAATTGGTGGCACACATAGAGTGTAGGGTGCAATACATGAGTACATTGAATCCAAAGCCTACTACTGGCCTGCAGGACTTGGCCAGCCTCCGCCCATGTCTTCGGCATTACCGAGGCCTGACATATGGGTGGGTAGGTGGTCAGCTGTTTTGGAACCATAAAAGAGGTAACCTGAGAGCTGTGACAAAACTTTGGTGTGAAGAAACCCAAATCAAGTTCTCCAACAAGATGACAGCAAGCTAATGCATGTCTGGGTTGATGTTACGATAGTGAAAAAGACGTAATCATATATGATAAATCTCCCAATGGCAAAGTGCTATCGGCGAGGTTCGGAATTGGGGTTGGCTTCAACGTGCTTGCATTGCGCCCACTTGGATCGCACGGTCCCCAAATTTTGTATTAGCGAGGAAGACGGAAGTAACAGAGGATCTTAGTCAAAATCAGGATTGATTTTCTGACTGAAGACTGAACTAATAGTACAAGGCCTTTTATACTACTTTCTAATCTATTAGGAGTCGAATAGATTTCCATAATAGAATGAGAAAGCCGAGGAACATGAAAAGCGAGGAACAGAAATACTACGTCCAAATAATGATCTCCTCTGTGACATTGTTGAGTGACGTATCACTCAGATTCCCAACGAAGACGCAATAGCAGATCGGATATAAAAGAGTGAACAGAATTGCGAACAGATGGAAATGGAATGAAATGTAATGAAAGATATTAAACGTAAATGAGTTCGGAATGGAAAAGCGAGCATGTGGAATGTGACGTAAATGAGTGGAGTGAAGTTGACAGGAGCAGGTGATGTCAAGACGGATACGCGAGGTGCATATAGTCTGTGGGCTGAGGGCGTAGTTTAATAGCGAGCGAGAGCAGAGTTGGGCTGAGTGGGCTGAATTGAAATGAAGGCGTACGGTTCCTGACAGTTGATGTCCAAAAAGAATTTTTTAGAGGGGGCCTTGGCAGGTGACTTGTCAATTACTTGTAGGAATAATAGTTTATGTTCATGAACTATTATTCTACTCTTGCCTAGGATTATTTCCATGGATGTTCTATAAAATCTGATTTAGTTCTTTTATGATTTTTTTATGTACTTTTTATATTTTAGTCAAGAAACCTTCTACCGCATTGAAGGGTTGAAATTTATTCCACAAACAAACCTGTCAATAAGTCTTAGTAGTCAGCAACCAACTTAAGAGAGTGCTGGCAGCACTTTAGATAATCTGGCAGTTTATGGGTGAAGATAAGATTGATTACTTTTTTGCTGCAGAACTAGTCTCTATATATACTAATTCTAAACTGATTATGTACCTCCCTAATAAGGCAAGACATTCTAGAAATTAGTGGGAAGTTTACAGAAAGGGATGGAAGGTCCTAGAATCCCCTGGAAGCCACAGTATCACCTTTGTAGTTACTAATAATAAAAGAAAAGAAATAATCCCATGGCTTGTAGTTTTGTGACTGGTCAGGTCACAAAATATTATTAGTATATGAGTGTCAGGCCAAAGGTGCAGGCAGGGATTGGCCAAGTCCTGCAGGCCAGTAGTAGTGGCTTTGGCTTCAACATTCTCATGTGTTATGTCCTACTCTCTATGTGTGCTACCAATTTGGGACAGAAGAGGAACTTGGGAGAGTGCTGAGGATGTCAGCCTGAGTAAAGGACTTTAACAGGGAAGGGAAGGTAAAGGGGCCTAAGCCTAGTTGATATCCAGAATGAGGAAGTGTATACATGCATGCACTACTTATATGGTTTAAGAAGCGAGATGTGGAATAAGGAATGTAGAACAATAAGGTATGCAGAGCATGTGGGAGTATTGTCCACAATGATCAAGAATAGAATGAAGGAATGTAAGCAAGAATAGAACAAGGAAGATAGGATAACAGAAATGTGGCCAAGAATAGGACAATAGGAAGTGACCAACTATAAAACAATAGGGTCATGGCCAAGGATAAAACAAGGATTAAATGTCCTGAAGTAGAAAAGGTGCAGGGATAAGGGGTGGTTGGGGTGGGGTTAATGGATGATGAATGAGGAAGGAGTGGATGAGGGATGGTTATGAGGGATGTGGATGGTGGATGTGCTGAGCCGAGACTGAGGTACCAAGTGATTTGCATGCGGCTTCGTCACTTACACATGGACATAGACTGATTGCTCGGTCAGCATTGCCAAGTTACCAGAAGCTCAGTACATATACTTGACAATGAGCCATGCTTCTGGGCTGACCTTTATGTAATAGCTATTATATAAGCCCAGGAATTTGTTGTACAAGCTGATCTCAGAACTTGACCCAGGCATTTGGTGCCATTTTCCATTTATTAAGTAATAGACACCCATTTATGGTTCCTTGTGGGTCCAAATAGAAATAGACGAAAAATATATGTTTTTGAGGATTTTCCTTGGACTTGAGGGTTTGATATTTAAGAGTTGATTACCCTGAGTAATTCACTCTTAAATGGCTAGCCAAAAGTTAGTATTTTTTTTTGGTAGTCAATTCAAGACTGATTTGTTGAGTGATTTTCTGAGAAAGGGAGGTTTGGAATCCAATATACTGATCCTAGTTCAGTGGTCCTTCATGTCCAGTGGAGAATTTCCCATTCCCCAACATCAGCACAGGGGATGCAATCAATGAGTGTCAAGTCTACGATCCTGAGCTCCAGTTTACTCAGCAATGCCGACCAAACAGACAGTCTAATTCCATGTGCAAGTGATCAATCCACACATAAGTCACTTGGTATGTCAGTCTCGGCTCAGCATATTCACCATTCACTTTTTCTATTCCTATCCCTCATCCACTCTTCCCCACTCATTATCTACTAATCCTGCCCCATCCACTCCTTACTTCTCAACCTGCTCTACTTTGGGACATTTTGCCATTGTTTTATTTTCAGCCATGACCCTATTGTTATATTTGGTCACTCTCTATTCTATTCCTGGCCACATTTCTATTATCTTATTTTCATTGTTCTATTCTCGTCCACATTCCTTATTCTATTCTTGATCATTGTGGACCATACCTCCACATGCTCCACATACCTTATTGTTCTCCATTCCTTATTCCACATCTCACTTCTTAACCTATATACAGTAGGGGACAAAACCGTTCAAGTGTTTTGAATATTTATGTTGTACTGTAAATAACGGAAGGATTACATAATCAAAAAATATGACATAATTATTGGATATAGCCCTGCTTCTGAACTTGTGGTCACAATCAAGATGATTACATAACTCTCAATATTCATTGAGATATCAATTATTTAAAAAAATAAAGCATTTGAATGGTTTTGTCCCTCACAGTTATTAATGCAATAAATTGTATATACAGGGCTGGAAATCACATGACAAGTCACATGACATCATGTGAACCTTTTTATAGTTTGTTTATGTCCAAATAAAGCCAAACATCCCTTGTTCAGAACCATAAAGCCTCTCTGTGCTGCTAAAGTTGACTCTATCATCCAATTGCTCATAACTGGTCATTCTAGCCACTACATCTCCTCTTACCTTTAGTGTCTCTGTTGGCTCTATCTCTATCATTTGCAGGAAACACTGTGCTGATATACCCAAGGCCACTGGTGGTCACCCATCTAAGATATTCCCATCCAACATCTACCATATCGTATTGCTCATGTAAAGAGAGAAGATTGAGAACACAACCCAGGGTACTCAGGTGCTCAAAAACATTCTCAATGAACCAGTGACATTCAAGACTGTAAGGAGAAACCTGAAGAAGGCCGGGATGAAGGCAGTTGTAAAGAGAAATCAGCCACTTCTTAGTGCAAGGCATAGGAAGGCAAGGAGGGAGTTTGCAGAAGCTCATCTGGAGTGGACTCTAGAGGACTGGATGTATGTTGTCTGATCAGATGAGATCAAAATCAATCAATTGGGGTCAGATAGAAGGATATGGGTGTACAAAAAGCCTGGAGAGCCTTTGAATGAGGGTCAGATAGAAGGAGATAGGTGTACAAAAAGGCTGGAGAGCCTTTGAATGAGAGGCTAGTTGAGGGAACACTGAAGTTTGGTGGAGGTTCTGTGATGGTATGGGGTTGTATGTTGTGGGAAGGACCTGGCTATGTTGCCAAAATTGATGGAAGGATAGATGGGGAGTTGTACAGGCAGATTTTGGATGATGAGCTTCAGGCTAGCCTGGAGTATTATGGTGAAGATTCTACTGACATTATTTTTCAACAGGATAATGACCCCAAGCACACATGCAAGAAGGCCACTGAGTGGTTTTTTGACCATGGCTATGAGGTCATGAAGTGGCCAGCTCAGTCTCCTGACCTAAACACCATTGAACACCTCTGGACTATTGTCGAAAAGCACCTTTCTGCTATGAACACCCCCCTAGTGGAGGATTGGAGTAGAATGGGAGAAGATAGAGCCAGAGGTGTGTCAGAAGTTGATTGAGAGCATGCCTAGAAGGGTGCAGGCAGTGATGAAAGCAAATGGGGGCTTTACCAAGTACTGATATATACCATTTCTTGTTTAAAAAATGTGAGGCACAAAACAGTTCAAATGCTTCATTTTTTGAAATAATTAATATTTCAATGAATATTGAAAATTACGTAATCATATTGATTGTGACCACAAGTTCAGAAGCAGGGCTATCTCCACTAATTACATCATATTTTTTGATCATGTAATCCTCCCATTATTTACAGTACAACACAAATGTTCAAAACACTTGAATGATTTTGTCCCCTACTGTAAGTAGTGAATGTATGTAGATATTTATTCACTCTGAATATCGACTTGGTTTACCTCCTCTTGTCTCCCCTTCTTTAGTATAAAGTCCCTTGCTTGGGCTGACACTCTTGGCACCCTCCCAGGTCTCTCTTCAGTCCAAATTAGTGGCATGCATGGAAGAGCAGGGTGCAATACATGAGCATATTGAAGCCAAGCCATCCCAAATGGTCTGCAGGACTTGACCGACTCCCATCTACAATATTGGCATTACCAAGACTTAACAGTATATTCAAAGTCATACTACGTCCCATGCCTCTTACTTCTAAAATTATGCCCCCACAAACTAGATCATCAGTCCATTCCAAAGACAATTGGCTCACCCCTATGATCAGACAATGGAGGGAGCATGATTCCTCTAGTACCCCACCCCTCCTCATTGATTACACCTCGCCAACAATCAAACTATGGTGTCTTGCCTCCCCCTTCAAGCAAGAATCACACATCGAAGAGGTAATTGATGGCGACATCAAATATGTAGACAACGATAATGGCAATCAGGAACATTATGCAGTAGAGGACGAGCTTGGCTCGGTACACTATGATGCAGATGCCAAAACTGAGGGACAGCCTCAACAATGTCCGCAGGAAGACATGCCTGAACCCCCTCATACCCCCATAGCCACACCTCAACCCATGGCTGCACCACCCTAGCCTGTGACTGTGCCACCTCAACCCATGGCCACACCCCCTCAGCCCATGGCTGTACCACCCCAACCTAGGCCAGCTCCCTAAGCCCGGCCAGCCCCACAGACTAGACCAGCTCCTAGGGCCAGGGTCCCCATTAACCCAGCCAACAACCATGACATTTTAGATTCTATCCTCACACTTGGCAGAACTGCCCAGAATCACCAACAGGATGGTCAAGCCTCCAGGATTCAAGAACCAGAACCCTTTGAGTATTATGTTCCATCATACCACTAACGTTTTTAGGTACATCCCAATGGCCTTGGTCCAGTTGGCACTTGGCACTGCTCTAAAAGCCTTATCCAGAATCCTGTTCCATTGCTGGAAGCTTTGTCATTAGCCCGAGTCAATTCAACTGCCTTTGTATATGCTTGTATACCAGAATGGCTGGCAAGCTTTTTAGCTGGGACCTCTCAGTCAGTGGCACCATTTGGCACGTTTGGCCAAGGTCTCTTCTCTCCATCCCCATCTGTTTTCACTTCATCCATTCTATATATTTGCATCATATGCTCTCACCACTCCTTTTTATTCTTCTCGGCTAGAAGCTGACACTTTTATTAGACAATGGGATGTCTACCTAAAAGGGGGGGGGGGTGGCAACTAGCTAGATATACTTTGAACTACACAATCTCCCTTCCTAAAGACATCCCTCTCTCAAAACCTCCTTCTATTTACCCCATCCACTCTCCATCCTGGCCTTAATTCCTATCCATCCTGACCCTACACCCTCTCAACACTATTCCTGACCTTACAATCACAGCTGTTCCTAACATTCCTCTCAATCCACCTATCAACCTCTCTTTCCTTCTGTTTATCATGACTGAATCTGCCAAAAACCTTGGAACATCTCACTTGTCCCTTTCTCCATTATTGTCAAGTCCACAATACCAAGCTCTGGTTCACTTGGCAGTACCGACCAACCCTTACCCATATCATCCCTTACTAATATGTGGTCTCGGCTTGGTACATCCGGTTCATCATTTGGTTCAATTTCCCTACCCCACCTTCCTATTCTTTATTCTTCTATTCCCCATCCTTCACCCTGCCCATCTACCCTTGGAACATTTACTATTCATTTATCATTCAGTCGTGGCCCTATTGTTTTATATTCGGCCACCCTCTATTGTTCTATTTTCTCCCCTCACAATCCTACTCATTTATTATTGGTCATATTTCATTGTCTTATTTTCATTTATATCATATTGTTCTATTCTAGATCGCTGTGGACAGTACATCCACATGGTCTCTTGTTAAGTCTGTGTGTCAGGTGCTTAGCTAGTACTTCCGAAAGGGCTATTTGGGTCAGCGTGGAGGTCCGTAATGGGGCCAAGGACTGAAGTCGGAAGTTGGACGGACTACGGACGGAGGCGGAAGCACTGGGAACTTAGGGTTGGTCACAGATTGGTTCAATCCGGTCGCTGAAGTGTTCGAGGTCGAAGGGACTTGGCTTCAACTTATGTGTTGTGCCCTCCTCAATCGTCTGTCCCTAATTTTGGAAAGGAGGCGGGAGTTTACTGGAAATGAATCGGAAACTAGGTGGTAGACTAAGTCGATATTCGTACTAGCGAACAGTCCAGTTGACTGGGAGACTATATACATGCGACTATCCTTGTACTATCTTTGCCGGTCATAAAACAAGGAGAAAGGGAGTACAAGGGGTCAATATAAAAGAGAAAACAAGGGAGTGAGGTATGCAATGGTCCTGCACGTCGGTTATCAAAGTATTGAGTCTTTGGTCGGAGATCGACTTGGGGATGGTGTCTTGGTCGTGACAGGAACGGGAGTGGGAACGCGGTTTCTTGGTCAGACTTGTTGGGAATGAGAACTATGGAAACTAATCCTTCATCCTTTCGGTCAGAAAGGTCTCGGAACAGAGGTGGGTGGTTGTGGGGGTTAGTGTGGGTTGTTGAAAGCATGGGCTATAACATCTCTATACCTTTTTCTTTCTCCATGTCTTATGCCACCCTTATTCTACATTCTGCCTCTTAGCCTATATAAGTTGCAAATGTATGTACATAGTTCCTCAGTCTGAGTATCACCTAGGTTTACACCTTCCTGCTCTCCTTCTCCTGTCTAGAAGTCCTTTACTTGGGCCGATGCTCTCAGCATCCTCTCGAGCATCTCTTCTGCCCTAAATCAGTGGCATGCACAGGAAGTAGGGTGCAATGCATGAGTACGTTGAAGCCAAGCCACTACGACTGGCCTGCAGGACTTGGCTGGTTCCCAATTGTACTTTCAGCATTACTGAGGCCTAACAATTATGCCTTTATTTCTTTCCTTATTTCTTCAGTCAAAAATAAAACAAAACAAAAAATTATTATTATATTTGAGACTATCTCATAGTCTCACTCTCTTGACCCCCCTCCATGTCATCATCCTTATCCTCCTTTTCCTTTTCTTTTTCCTCTTCCTTTTCCTTTTCCTTTTCTTTTTCCTTTTCCTTTTCCTTTTCCTTTTCCTCCCCTTTATTCCCCTCATCATCATCATCCTCCAATTGATCCTCTTCACTCCCATCTGAATCACCTGAACCCACTGGCACTCCTGAACCCCTGCGCTGGTCTTTACCCAATAAAGCCACTGCACAACCTATATATTCAACCCCTTCGACCAATCGAAGGAGCACCCTTGTCTTCCTCGCCTGTCCCTGTAGGATGTCCTCTCAGATCTGGGCAGGATGCCGAGATCCTGACTCTTCTGGATGTGGGACTTCCACAGTCATGGCCTGTCCAGTTAGCTGCAAAGGCATTGCCCATTTGCTTGGCCACATTGTGACAGCCCTTCTCAGCCTCTTTGTCGGCCATTCTCCCTCTTCTTCTTCTTCCATTTCCTCCCCTCCACTCTGCTCTTCCTCACTCTCCCTCTCCAACTCCACCTTTTCCTGACTCTTCACCTTGCACTGCCAAGGCACCACCAGGCTGCACTTTACATGACATGCATTGCAGTGCCTGCATGCTGCCCCTACATTCCCCCCTGAACATGTCTTCCTGTGTTCCTTGCAGTGATCACAAGGAGGACAGAGGGAGGGCTACCATTCCCAGGTTGGCTTCTTTTTGGGCTAGTAGAAAAAAATCAGTCAAAAAATAATAAAACAATAAACATCCCCACACAGCCTTTCTCTCACACTTGGTCTTTTACTGGCCCCTGCTTCTGTGCTCCTACCCCTTTTGCATGGCAAACCCTTCAGTTCTCTCAAACTCCTGGGAGCCCCCACAGTGCCAGTACCCTCATTTTTGGGTGCCTTATCCTGTTGCCTCACATCCTGAGGAGGTCCTGTTTCATTCACATCCTCGGAACCCTGGGTTTCTTCCTGTTTGGCCAACTCCTCCCGCTCCTTCTCAGCTGTTTTGGAAGCTGCATTGACCACCCATTTTTCTTCAGCAGCTTTAGCTTCTGCCTCTGCATCAGCCATTTCCTTGTCAGATTCTGCCTTTTCTACTGCTAGTTGAGCAGCCACCTCCGCTGCTTTTGCCTCAGCCTTGGCAACCTGGGCAGCCTCAACCTCCTGCTTCTGCTGCCTCTCCAACCTCTTCTTCTCCATCTCAGCCTTTTGTGCATTGTCCTCATCGGTTTCATAACCCATGTTCTCACACCTGATTGGGTTACATGATTGGGTGTGTTAAGGGTTGGTGTTTGGGTGCTAGGTCCCAAACTTTGTGTGACATCACAATAGGCATCCCAAACTTTAATTCAATCTCCACATACCGGCTTCATGGGTTCAGCCGCTAGAGGGGGGATACTGTCAAGTCCACGATACAAAGCTCCAGTTCACTTGGCAATGCCAACCAAACAGACAGTCTGATTCCATGTGCAAGTGACCAATACACACATAAGTCACTTGGTACATCAGTCTCGGCTCAGCACATTCACCATTCACCTTTCCTATTCCTATCCCTCATCCACTCTTCCCCACTCATTATCCACTCACCCTTCCCTGTCCACTCCTTACTTCTCGACCCACTCTACTTCAGAACATTTTGCCATTGTTTTATTTTCAGCCATGACCCTATTGTTATATTGGGTCACTCTCTATTCTATTCTTGGCCATATTTCTATTATCTTATTTTCATTGTTCTATTCTCGTCCACATTCCTTATTCTATTCTTGATCATTGCATTGTGAACCATACCTCCACATGCTCCACATACCTTATTGTTCTCCATTCCTTATTCCACATCTCACTTCTTAACCTATATAAGTAGTGAATGTATGTAGATAGTTCTTCACTCTGAATATCGACTTGGTTTACCTCCTCTTGTCTCCCCTTCTTTAGTCTAAAGTTCCTTTCTTGGGCTGACACTCTTGGCACCCACCTGGGTCTTTCTTCAGTTCAAATTAGTGGCATACATGGAAGAGCAAGGCACAATTCACAAGCACATTGAAGCCAAGCCACCCCAAACGGTCTGCAGGACTTGACCAACTCCCATCCACAAATCGACATTACTGAGACTTAACAATGAGGGATGTAGGGATGTAGCACAGGAGATAGTTCGGCAGGCAAATCCCGAGTTGCAAAAAACCAGATCAATAGTTGTCCAGGTGAGATAGCTGTTGGATTGGTAGGTGTGCATTCCTGGTGGGAGCTGAAGTTCTAGATGATATTATGCTAATAGTTGGAGCAGGAGGTCAGTGTTGCTATAACCGCAGCATCACATTTGATTTGGTCTAGACTAGAGGGGGTGGTGTTTGTTGAAGTCCCCAGCCCATAGCATAGAGGAGTTAATGGGGGTGGGATGGTTGTGGAGCCAGGATTAGAGTTGTATGAGTGCTGAATGTCAGGCACCGGTACTGCTGACGATGCAAGGGGCAAGCACTATAGTAATAGTGCCAACTTCACGATGCTGGCAGGAAGCGGCCAAGTCCTGCAGGCCAGTTATAGTGGCTTGGCTTCAACGTACTCATGTGTTGTGCCCTACTTTCCATGTGTGCCACTGATTTGGAACAGAAGAAATACCCAGGAGAGTGCCAAGAGTGTCGGCCCAAGTAAAGGACTTTAGATAGGAGAAGGGAGGACAAGAAGCAAGAAGGTATAAACCTAGTTGATTTCCAGAATGAAGAACCATCTACATACATTCACTACTTATATAGGTTAAGAAGTGAGATGTGGAACAGGATGGCACAAGGAATGGAGAACAATAAGGTATGAAAAATCATGTGGAGGTATTGTCCACAATGATCAAGAATAGAACAAGGAATATGGACGAGAATAGAACAATGAAAACAAGATAATAGAAATGTGGCCAAGAATAGAATAATAAAGGGTGACTGAATATAAAACAATAGGGTTATGGTTGAGGATAAAACAATAAGAAAATGTCCTGAGGTTGAACAGGATGTCAATTACATGTACCAAGGATCCGGTAACTTGGCAGTACCGACCAGACACTCCATTAGTAGCCGTATATAAGTCACTCAATGTGTTGTTTTTGGCTCGGCACACATACCGTTCACATTCCTCACTCCTATCCCACATCTACTCTTGGCCCTTCACTACCTATTAACCCTATCATAACCACCCATTAATCCTCGATCTGCATCACCTCAGGACCTCCTGTCCTTGTATTATCCTCAGCCATGGCCACATTGTTTTATAATCGGTCACTTCCTATTGTCCTATCCTTGGCCACATTTCTATTATCCTATCCTTTATTGTTCTATCCCCGTTTTACATTCCTTCATTCTAATTTTACTCATTGTGGAAAATAACCACATGCTCTGCATACCTTATTGTTCCACATTCCTTATTCCACATGTCACTTCTTAACCTATATAAGTAGGACATACATGTACATATTTCCTCATTCTGGGTATCCACTAGGCTTAGGCCCTTCTACCTTCTTCCCCTCTATTACATCCTTGACTCGGGCTAGCATCACCAGCATCCTCCCGAGTATCTGTCTGTTGCAAATCGGTGGCACGCACAGCAAGTAGGGCACAATGCATGAGTACGTTGAAGCCAACACCACTACTCTTGGCCTGCAGGACTTGGCCATTGTCCGCCCAACCCTTTGGCAGTCCCAAAGTCTGTCAGTACCTGAAGCTTGACACAGGATGAGAATACATGATAGACAGGGTGGGATTAATGGATAATGAGTGAAGGACAAGTGGATGATGGATAGAAGTGGGGAATGTGGATGGTGAGTGTGCCAGGCTGAGACCAACATACAAAGTGACTTGTATGTGGTTTGGTCACTTGTGCATGGAAATAGACTGATTGTCTGGCCAGCACTGCCAAATTACCGATCCCTGGTATGTATACCTGACAGTATCCCCCTCTTAGCAGCTGAACCCATGAAGCTGGTAGGCAGAGTGGAGTTTGCAAATGCAAGCAGGAGGTGAAAAGAAGTCACCGCTAATGACGCTGAGGAGAAAATGGATTGAGAAAGTGCCAAAAAATGGGAGGGTGGTAGAGGCCCCTCAGGGTGAGTAGTGATTGTCACTTTTGGATTGTTAGCTGACAACTTTCCCTAGCCAAAAAGGCATCGCTGCCAGTGGAGCATGTCAACTTGTGACATTAGGAGGGTGAGTTGCTCCATTTGGGTAAATGAGGAGCAGGGTGACGTAAGGGCTTTGAATGAGGGTACAGGAAGAAAGGAGGAGGGGGCATCAGGTTGGGTCAGCTAGCAAGACAGACAGACTGAGGTACAGTGGGTTCAAGAGAGGGTGAAATAGAGTCAGAGAAAATGGGGGATGAAGATGAAAAGGATGAATTTCAGTTGAGACTGAGGAAACAAATGAATCAAGACAGAGATAAAAGAGGGAAAAGTGGGAAAATCATGAAAGGCATGCCGAATTTTTTCAGGAGTCCTGATCTGAAAATAGACAACAAGGATTAAAGGGAAGTGGATGGGCTGAAGAAATTTGGGAGTAAGGGGAAACTGAGGAGGGGATTTGGGAGTTGTAGAGAACAAGACTCATAAGGAGAGCCATGATCAGGCTAGAGGGGGGATACTGTCGCAACCACAATCCCATGCTCTGATTTACTCAGCAGTACCAACAGACCGACCCTTACCCATATCATCCCTCACAGTGCACAGTCTCAGCTTAGTATACTTGGTTCATTGTCTGGTTCATTATCCTTACCCCACCCTCCTATTCTTTATTATTCTCCCACTCTGTTACGATAGTGATAAAGACGTATTCATAATATATTATAATCTCTCAATGGCGAGGTTATTGGCGAGGTTCGGAGTTGGGGTTGGCTTCAACGTACTTGCGTTGCGCCCACTTGGATCACACGGTCCCCAAATTTCGTAATAGCGAAGAGACGGAAGTGAACAGAGGATCTTAGTCAAAATCAAGATTGATTTTCTGACTGAAGACTGAACTAATAGTACAAGGCCTTTTATACTACTTTCTAATCTATTAGGAGTTGAATAGATTCCTATAATAGAATGAGAAAGCCGAGGAGCGTGAAAAGCGAGAAACAGAAATGCTACATCCCAATAATGATCTCCTCTGTGACATTGTTGAGTGACGTGTCACTCAGATTCCCAACAAAGTTACCCTAAGGACGTAATAGCAGATTCGGATATAAAGGAGTGAACGGAATTGCGAACAGATGAAAAGGAAATGAAACGTAATGAAAGATATTAAACGTAAATGAGTTCGGAATGGAAAAGCGAGCATGTGGAATGTGACGTAAATGAGTGGAGTGATTTGACAGGAGCATGTGACGCCAAGATGGATACATGAGGTGCATATAGTCTATGGGCTGAGGGCGTAATGTTGAATAACGAGCGAGGGTGGAGTTGGGCTGAGTGGGCTGAATTGAATAATCGGCTTGCCGGCGTACGGTTCCTGACAGTATCCCCCTCTTACGGCTGAGTCCCACGAGGCCACAGAAATGAAAGTCTAGAACGGTGGCCCCATTGGAGTTTGGAAGTGCGAGTGCATATAAGAGAAGTCGTAAGGGAGTTTGGGGGGTAACCATCGTTGACATTGCCAATGGAAGGATACTATGTCAACCCTGCCTACGTCCAAAAGCTCATGGGTGCTAACCCTTCGCCAATTGTCACGTATCTCTGAGGTGAGACACGTCTTCCCATCACTGTCCCATCTTCCCGTCACTGTCCCGTCTTCCCGTCACTGTCCTGTCTTCCCGTCACTATCCTGTCTTCCCGTCACTGTCCCATCTTCCCGTCACTGTCCCGTCTTCCCGTCACTGTCCCATCTTCCCATCACTGTCCCGTCTTCCTGTCACTGTCCCGTCTTCCCGTCACTGTCCCGTCTTCCCGTTACTGTCCCGTCTTCCCGTCACTGTCCCGTCTTCCCGTCACTGTCCCATCCCCCTCATCGTCCACTATTGCGCGCAGCCAGGTGCTTCTCGAGCAGGAGCACATTGATATGCAAGAGCCCTGGATTGAAGGGGTGAACTCAAAAAGTGCGAAGGTGAGTAATGTTTTGTCTTGGAATTGACTTAGGCTGACAATGCATTTGTAGTACGCCCGCCTTCAGATGAGGTTCGACGTTGGCGACGTGAATGGCGTATTCTATCAAAATGCGAGGATGGGTGAACAAGATGACAGCACACCCTGGTCTCGTGGGTTCACCCTTCAGAAGCCATGCAATCACTGCAAAAAATGGTGTAATATGTGTCTGAGGAAATGGGACCTAGATTTGGACTTGGGTGCATGTGTATGGTGTAGTGAGAGAGGGGTGGCTTGTAGCATGAATGAGAGAGGTTGTGGTACAGGTAAGAGGAAGAAGGGTAAGGGAAAGACTAGGGAGCGGAATCCCAAGGATGAGGGAAGTCTGAGGTCTGAAAAGCAAGCGAGGGAAGGTATGCCGGAGGATGAAGATGATGGAGTGGGTCCCTCGAAAAGACCGAGGTTGGAAACCTGAGTGCGCACCCCCCTTTTCCTCCCTGACTCCCATTCTTCACCGCCTCCTCCACCGCCTAACCCTCCTCAGGAATCGTCCCCTCCACCTGACTTGGCACAAATGCCACAGATCACTGTGTCGTCGCCACCGCTGGTCCCTCCACAACCTCCACCAACCCCTCCACCACCCCCTGTGCCAACTCCTCCACCCCCTCTACTGCCAGCTCCTGAGGTCATGATACCCCCCAAAGCCGTGCCCTCCATGCCACCTGCACCTTCACCGGTCACCGCATTGACCGCCACCCTTCAAGAGTTGCAACGGTCTGTGGAAGAACATTGCAAGGAGTTATTGGAACACAAGTTCCAAGTGTCGGAGAGTCGTATGACCAACGAAGAATTGCAAGGTGAGGTCAGACAATTGCAAGGCGAGGTGAGTGAGTTGCAGATGTTGTTGCAGCGTCAGAAGCCGCAGAGCAAGAACTGGGGGTCTGAACTGCCAAGGGTGCTTGGGTCTTGGGAAGGTTGGATAGGCAGAAACAGGAATCCGAGGAATGAGTTTGATGATGTGGATGGAAGTGGAAATGTAGATTTGGACTATGGTGTTTAAAATGTATATTTGACTTGGATGAATTTGAAGTTCGGAATAGAGTCAGATTGAAAAGGAATGATGAAGTGGAACTGAGGATTGAACTTGAAAACGGAAAGAAGAAGCTGAATTGCGAGTTGGAATGAGTGAATCGGAATTGAGGATTTTTTTTTTTGAACTTGAAGATAGAGAGAACGGAACTGAAATGCGAGAATGATAATGAATGGAATGAGCGAGAGTGAACGGAAGAGAAATTGCGAGGTGCTTAAGGAATGGGTAATGGTCCAGGTTTATCTGGATATGACTTGTGAAAGTCTTGAATGAGTTCTGAAGCGTGGTTGAGTTCTGTTGCAAGGAGCCATGAAGTTTCTTCGTCAGTGCCCTCATAACCTGCCCACCACACTAAGTACAACAGCCTACATGCTGTATGTCTATTGTCGATTTTCGAGTCCAGGATCTTGGATGTCTCGAATTTGGTTTTGCCGTCGATTATGACTGGGGGTGGAGGAGGTTGAGTGCAATTAGGAATGGGATTAGGAGTGGCCGGCTCAAGCATTGAAACGTGGAATACAGGATGTACTGCGTTCATGTAGCCTGGCAGTTTCAGAGTAACAGAGTGAGTACCGGGATGTGCAATGATTTCAAATGGACCCAAGAACCTCTCAGCTAGCTTTTTCGCGGGACGGGTAGTCCTGAGAAATTTGGCTTTGATAAATGCGAGACTGCCAATGGCGAAGTCTGGAGATGGAAGTCATTTAGTGTCAGCTGAGGATTGGTACATTTGTTGAGCATCGAGGATGTTGGTTCGAAGTTGCTGGTGAAACTCGTCCAGGTCGACAATGAAGTCTTGCACTCGTGATGAAGCGAGGTCACATTCAGGATGAATGGTGAGATTGGGATGATAGCCTTTGTTGGCAAAGAAAGGCGAGATGCCAGTGGTGGCACTGGGAGTGTTGTTATATGCGAACTCTGCGAGGGGTAATGGCGGGGCCCAGTTGTCTTGTTGATAGTTGCAATAGACACGGAGGTACTGTTCTAATGTCTGATTAGTATGCTCAGCCTGGCCATCGCCTTCTGGGTGATAGTCTGAGGTGAAGTGCAACTTCATGTCAAGGGCATTCCCGAGAGAACACCAGAAGTGAGACACTAATTCTGAGCCTCTATCTGAAGTGACGTGAGAAGGAATGCCGTGTTTGGAGAATACGTGAAGTACGAAGAGTTCTGCGAGCTGAGAGGAAGTGATGGTAACGGAAGTAGGAATGAAGATAGACTGTTTGGTGAAGCGGTCGACTATGACTAGGATGGCCGTGAATCCCGAGGATGCGGGGAGCTGCTCAATAAAGTCCATGGATATCAAGTTCCAGGATTTGTCTGGCACTGGAAGTTGTCTGAGTAATCCATATGGCTTGTGATGTTGCGATTTATTCCGCATACACGTCATGCAGGACTTGCAGTAGTCTTTAACAAATGAGCGCATGCCGGGCCAATTGTAGTCGCATCTGACGAGGTCTATGCTTTTGTTAATTCCAAAGTGTCCAGAAAGAATGTGATCATGCTTATGTTGTAACACGTGTAAGCGTAAGTCTTGGACCTTGGGAACGTAGATGTGATCGTCGAATAGTAACAGACCATTGGGATTAGTCTGCCACTTCAGGTCGTCGTTATTCATGAGGTGTTTCTGGGCTAAGGAGTCGGAGGGAAGATGATGTCTGATGTCGTTCAGGATATGCTCGGTGTCCATAAGAGTCGAGGCCCTCATTACTGGTTCAACGAGGCTCGTGGCTCGAAGGGACGTGGTCAACTGATGTTGAGAGAAGATGGGTCAAAGGTTCTGGGGATTAATGGTGGTGTAGTCGCTCATCTCCTCCTTAAGGTAGAGGTCCCACCATCTGGTGAGCAAATCAGGCTTAGTGCCCAAACGACCTGGTCTGAAACGGATGACAAGATTAAACTGAGAGAGGTATTCCGACCACCTAGCTTGACGTCTAGTCAACAACTTAGTAGTGCAAAAGTACTCCAAGTTCTTATGATCGGTGATGACATTGACAGGGTCGCCGGAACCTTCTAAGTAATGATGCCACTTTTGAAAAGCTTCAAAAATTGCGAGCAGTTCTTTATCGTGAACGTCATAATTGAGTTCTGGAGAGGTGAAAGTTCAGGAATGAAATGCAACAGGATGGAGTTTGCCATCTGGGGAGTGCTGGGAGAGTATAGCTACTAAAGCATAATCTGACGCATCTGTCTCCACAATCAAGGGCAAATCAGGAGTCCAATGAGTTAAAATGGGGCCGGACGCTTAATATTTCATCCAGACGCTTATTATTTCATCCAGACATGGTTATTTTTTCATCCAGACGTTTATTTTTTTCATTGACTTTGTCTTCCGCCATTGTAAGGCCCTCAGGTGAGAGGATATATCCGAGGTATTCGACGGACGTTTGGTGGAAGGAACATTTGTCTTCTCGAGCGTACAAGTTGTGTTTGCGTAATTGTCGTAGAACTTTGTGAACGTGTTCGATATGCGAGGATTCGTCGTTGGAATAGATGAGGATGTCGTCCAAATAGACTATGGTGCAGTTGTCTAAAAGGTCGCCAAAAATGTTGTTCATGAAGCGCTGAAATGCAGCAGGGGTGTTAGAAAGTCCAAAAGGCATGACAAGCCACTCAAAGGATCCATAATGTGTCCTAAAGGCTGTCTTCCATTCGTCCCCTTCTGCAATTCGAATGAGGTGATATGCGTGTCTGAGGTCGATTTTAGTGTATATATGAGCTTTCTTCGGGGTGTCTAAGAGGTCAGAAATAAGGGGAAGTGGATAATGGTCCTTCTTCATGATTCTGTTTAGACTGCAAAAGTCTACACAGAGCTGCAGGGAGCCATCCTTCTTGCATACGAATAGTACTGGTGCGCCGTGCGACGAGCCTGAGGGTTGAATGAAGCCCATGTTGAGGTGCTCGTCGATGAAGTCTCATAGTGATTGGAGTTCAGATACTGAGAGGGAGTAAATGGGACCAAGAGGGGGCAAAGTGCCATCCTCAAGGTTGATCTTGAGATCGTAGGGTCTGTGAGGAGCTAAAGAATTACCGCGCTGTTTACTAAAAACATCAGCGAAGTCGTGATAGAATTCTGGAACATTCTGTTTAATGCTATCCAGGTTGTCTGAAGAGTCAACCATAGTGGAGCCTCGAGCATATTTGTCGAGATCTGCAAGGTTGAGTTGGAAGGCCTGCAAACCTTCTAGTTTGCAGGTACGAACAAACACTTCTGCATTAACTAGGGCTATCCGCGGAGCCTCCAACTTCAGAGATGGCGACAGATTGCTAGGAAGTGGGGTGCTGGACTGTGAAGCAGCGGTTGAGGCCTGAGATGCTGGAACGGTAGTTGGTTTCGAAGTCTTGAAAGTTATACTGCCCAATACCCAGTCAATTGATGGATTGTAGTGGGTGAGCCAGTTGAAGCCAAGTACTGTGGAGCAACTGCCATCCAACGTTGTCACATAGAAGGTGACATTCTGAAGTTCGCCGGTCGAAAATCAGATCGTAATTGTTGTAGTCTGAGTAATGACAGAGTTAGTAGAACCGTCAAATAATTTCAACGGAATAGCAGGAACTGAATTAGTAGGCAAAGAATATTTCTGCACAATTTGTGATTCAATAAAGCAGTCTGAAGAACCACAATCTAAGAGAGTAACAAGAGGAAGTTCGGAAATAAGAGAACAAGACAGATTAAGTATAAGTGAAGTTTTCAAAGTTTCAGAAGTAGAAGATACGCGAGAAATAGTGGAATTAGAAGAAAGGGCGTTCAAGAACAGCACGTGAGAGAGGCTAACGCAATCCTCAGCTCGTGCATCTCTGAGGTTGCAGCTCATTTTTTTGACTCTGACACTGTGTTTTCTTTGGCATTGGTGTCAGACGTGCTTGCCTTGGTCGCACGTGCTTTCGTCGTTTTCTTATTGTTGGAGTTGTTGGATTTGTTGTTGTTAGAAGAAGAGGTCGATGAGGATTGGGAATTGGATTTGGGACAGTCCTTGACCATGTGACATTTTGAAGCACACAAGAGACAAAGTCCCGTGTCGATTCGCCTTTGATGTTCTTCAGGCAATAGCTTCCCATCTTTTCCAAGCTTGGACGCAATGTCATTAGCATTGTTGTTATTGTTGGAAGACTTATCATTGCCATTCTTCTTCCCCCCCT
>QLPI01001182.1:0-17934 GCA_003314275.1 Chroogomphus rutilus
TAATGATATGTTAATGGTTCTGCCTGGATGCGTGTGTCCTGGGTGTTGTAGCATTGCATGGGGATGAGCTCTGAAGAAGACATGATGATATAATGGGAGTCTGAAGATCGGTGTACTGAATAGAATGGTTGGCTGTGTGATGTGGTGACAGTGAAGGTGATATGGGATGAGCGCCGATGGAGTCTGATTTGGAACATGGTTGAGATCAGTTGCTTTACTGTCAGCGTGTGCATGTTGTATGTGTATGCGGCATGTGTGTGTCATATGCACGTGTGTGTCATACACACACACATATGACAGGAGCAAGTGGCCGGTTGGGTGTCATACATGTGTGCATACACGCGTACATGGTTGACACGCCAGGTTGGGCTGGGTCACGGGTGCTCTGGGCTTGATCCGTACCCACACCCAAGGGCACCTGACCTGGTGACCTATGCAGGTTAGCCAAACCCATGCTATTCCCTAGTACTCAGGAGGATGCCGATGATGCTGGCCTGAGTTGAGGACTTAACAGAGGAGGAGAAGGTAGAAGGGCCTGAGCCTAGTCGATACCCAGAATGAGGAAGTATGTACATGCATGTCCTACTTACTGTCAGGGGATGACCCTCTCCAAGTCCTGGCGACAAGTCTGAGGTCCTATCTCAGACTCTACCTAAACTCCGAGAATGAGAGACCAAAGTCCAAAAGACCACCAATGTCCGAGGATGATCCCTTCTGAGTTCTGATGACAAGTCCAAGGTCCTATCTCGGACTCCTCCCAACTCCGAGGTCCTATCTTGGACTCCTCCCAACTCCAAGGCCAGGAGACCCAGGTCCGAGGGACCACCAAGCAGGAGATAGGAGTGATCTTAGTATGATGGCTGGAACTGGGAATAGGCACCTGTGTTGATTTATAAGCTAGTGCACAGACCACTTACATAAAGGGTATAAAAGAGGTTCACCAGCAGCGGAGATCCTTAGACTTTCCTCTTCGGATTTCCCCTGCTTAGGTGAGAGCCCTACATGTACTTAGGTAGTAGCTATAATTGAACTTGGGATTTCCCCTGCTTAGATCTGTGAAGCCTGTGGGTAGGCTCTGGGTTCGAGTCCCATAGTCAGGCCTAGGAGGACGTCCAGGGCTGGGTGGTGTCCCACTGGTTCCAGCCTCCGGCAGTCAAGATCAGTTCCGAAAGAGGGTTGCCCTTACACTTACAGTATATAGATTCAAGAGGCGACATGTGGAATAAGGAATGTGGGACAATAAGGTATTCAGAACATGTGGGTATTGTCCACAATGAGTAAAATTAGAATGAAGGGATGCAAACGGGAATAGAACAATAAAAGATAGAATAATAGGAATGTGGCCAGGGATAGGACAATAGAGAGGGCTTGTCAAGTCCACGATACCATGCTCTGACCTACTCGGCAGTACCGACCAACTGACCCTTACCCATATCATCCCTCACTGGTGTATGGCCTCAGCTCGGTACATTCGGTTCATCATTTGGTTCATTATCCTTATCCCACCCTCCTATTCTTTATCATTCTTTTATTCCCTGTCCTTCCCCTTGCCCATTTACCCTCAGGACACTCACTATTCATTGTCACTGGGCAGTGGCCTTATTGTTTTATGTTCAGCCACTCTCTATTGTTTTATTCTCACTCACTCTTTTGTTCTTGGTCATACTTCATTGTTCTATTCTCACCCACATTCCTTGTTCTATTCTTGATCATTGTGGACAATACCTCCACATGATTCTTCATACCTTATTGTTCTCCATTCCTTGTGCCACTCTGTTCCACATCTCACTTATTAGCCTATATAAGTAGCCAATGTATGTAGATGGTTCTTTGTTCTGGAAATCAACTAGGTTTACACCTTCTTGTCCTCCCTCCTCCTGTTTAAAGTCCTTTACCTGGGCTGACACTCTCAGCACTCTCCCCGGTATCCCTCTGTTCTAAATAGGTGGCATGCATGGGAAGTAGGGCGCAACGCATGAGTATGTTGAAGTCATGCCACTACTTCTAGCCTGCAGGACTTGGCTACTCCTGTCCAACTCCCTGGCATTTCCGAAGCCTGACAGGGCTCGACTATAAAACAATGGTCACAACTGAGGATAAAACAAGGACAGGAAGTCCTGAGGTGAAGCGGATCAAGGAAAGAGGAGTGGATGGGGTAGGATTAATGGTTGGTGAATGAGATAAAGTGGATGAAGGATGGAGATAGGGATGTAGAGGGTGGATGTGCTGAACTGAGACTAGAAAGTGATGTGCATGTGGCATGGACACTTGGACGTGGATGTAGGGTGACTGCTCGGTTGGTACTGCTGATTTACCAGGATTTCAGTATGTGTACTTGACACTCACTCTGAATATTAACTTGGTTTTACCTACTCTCATCTTCCCTTCCTTAGTCTAAAGTCCCTTACTTGGACCAACACTCTCAGTACCCTCCCAGGTCTCCCTTTAGTCCAAATTAGTGGCATGCATGGAAGAGCAGGGCACAACGCACTAGCACATTGAAGCCAAGCCACCTCGAATAGTCTGCAGGACTTGACCAACTCCTGTCTGCAAAATTGGCTTTACTGAGACTTAACACCTGGCCATCATGCCAAGATTCATGAGCCTGAGGTTTACGATGGCACTGACCAAGCTAAGCTTTACACATTCTTCTTGCAGTATATGCTGAACTTTTGAGACTGTCCATCTTCCTTTTTGATGGATGTGTCAAGAGTCCAGTATGCCATTTTGTACCTCACAGGCCCCGCACTTCAGTACTTCAAACCCACCATTCTAGGTGAAATCTGACCCAAACCTAGTTGGCTTAGGGTCTGGAGAGACTTTCAATAGGAACTTGAGACAAACTTTGGACCTATCAACAATGCTATGGAAGCAGAAATAGAACACAACAAGATAGTCATGAAAGATCATCATCGAGCAGCATGCTACTTCATCAACTTTGCCCAAGCATCCACTCGTACTCAGTGGAACGATGCCACCCTTAGACATGCAGCATACAAAGGGTTGGCCAAGCGTATCAAGGACAGCCTCCTTCACTTCCCTTGATTCAAATCCCTTGCCAAACTCAGACAGTTTTTGCTTGAGATTGACAGCAGATACTGGGAACACAAGGAGTACAATAACTTCGGAAATCCTTTGAAGGCAAATCCTCGTCCTGCCTTATCTTGGAACATCTTTCCTTGTATTATCCTCGGCCATGGCTCCATTGTTTTATAATCGATCACTTCCTATTGTCCTATCCTTGGCCACATTTCTATCATCCTATTCTTTATTATTCCATCCCCATTTTACATCCCCTCATTCTAATTTTACTTGTTGTGGACAATAACCACATGCTCTGCATAACTTGTTGTCTCACATTCCTTATTCCACATGTTGCTTCTTAACCTATATAAGTAGGACATGCATGTACATATTTCCTCATTCTGGGTATCGACTAGGCTTAGGCCCTTCTACCTTCTTCCCCTCTGTTAAGTCCTTGACTCAGGGCCGGCATCATCAGCATCCTCCTGAGTATCCATCTGTTGCAAATCAGTGGCATGCATGGCAAGTAGGGCATAATGCATGAGTATATTGAAGCTAACACCACTACTCTTGGCCTGCAGGACTTGGCCATTGTCTTCCCGACACCCTTTGGCAGTACTGAGGTCCATCAGTACCTGAAGCTTAACAGGATGGCACTTTGCCACCTCTTGGCCCCATCTATTCCCTCTCAGTATCTGAACTCCAATCACTATGAGATTTCATTGACAAACACCTCAACATGGGCTTCATTTGACCCTCACATTTGTCACATGGTGCCCTAGTACTGTTTGTATGCAAGAAGGATGGCTCCCTGTGACTCTGCATAGACTTTCATAGCCTAAACAGAATTACAAAGAAGGACTGTTACCCACTTCCCCTTATTTCCAACCTCTTAGACGCCCTCAAGAAAGCTCATATATATACCAAAATTGACCTCAGACATGCCTATCATCTTGTTCGAATGGCCGAAGGGGACGAATGGAAGGCAGCCTTTAGGGCTCATTATGGATCCTTTGAGTGGCTTGTCATGCCTAACCCATGCTGCAGCCCAGCCTGTTAGCCCATTTCTGTAGGCATCAATAAATCTCCAAGACCGATTGATAAATCTCCAAGACCGATTGATAAATCTCCAAGACCGATTGATAAATCTCCAAATGACTTCTGGAGGGCAGGAATCAAGAACTTCAAAAGCTTTCTCTTTTGCTACAGTAAAATTTGTTTTTGGTTTCTCCTGATATCTGTATTTACACCATCCCCAGTACTTAGCCATTCAATTAGCTGATGATCTTTATAACATATAATATTGGACTTGCCATTTCAATTGGGTTCAATTTACAGTAAAATTTTGGCAAGAAAATACACTGGTCTATCTAATTCCCCTGCTGCATTTCAGCAGTTCATGAACGACATTTTTGGCGATCTATTAGACAATTGCACCATCGTCTATTTGGATGCCATCCTCATCTATTCCAATGATGAATCCTCACATATCGAACACATTCGCGAAGTTCTTTGATGATCACACAAATACAACCTTTACGCTTGAGAAGAAAAATGCTCTTTCCACCAAATGTCTATCAAATACCTCGGATATATCCTATCACCCAATGGTCTTATGATGGCAGAAGACAAAGTCAAATGCATCACTCAATGACCCAAGCTGCAAAAAGTCAAAGATGTCCATTTTTATTCCTCAGATTTGTGAACTTCTATAGACAATTCATTTTCAATTATTCCTCTATTATGACTCCCCTTACTCAACTCACTCACAAAGGTCTGGCATAGAACTGGAGTGAGGAGTGTAGAGATACATTTAATAAGCTGAAACTGGCATTCACATCTGCCCTCATCTTAACTCATTGGACTCCTGATTTGCCCTTGAGTGTGGAGACAGATGCATCAGATCATGCTTTAGCAGCTATACTCTCAACACTCCCCAGATGGTGAGCTTCATCCTGTCAATTTTTATTTCTGAACTTTCACTTCCCCCGTACTCAATTATGATGCTCATGATAAAGAACTGCTTGTGATTTTTGAAGCTTTTCAAAAGTGGCATCATTACTTAGAAGGTTCCTGCAACCCTGTCAATGTCATCACCGATCATAAGAACTTGGAGTACTTTTGCATGACCAAGTTGTTGACTAGACATCAAGCTAGGTGGTTGGAATACCTTTCGCAGTTTAATCTTGTCATTTGTTTCAGACCAGGTCATTTGGGCACTAAGCCTGATTCGCTCACTAGATGATGGGATGTCTACCTTAAGGAAGGGATGAGCAACCATGCCACCATTTATCCCTAAAACCTTTGACCCATCTTCTCTCAATGTCAAGTCCACGTACCGAGACCCATCTGCCGGCAGTGCCGACCGAGCAATTACTCTATATCCACGACCAAGTGCCCGCGTTGCCTGCATAACACTTGGTGTGCCGGTCCCGGCTCGGCACATTCGCCATCCGCACTCCTCGGCTCATTTCACCTCGGGACTCCCCGTCCTTGTATTATCCTCGGACGCGACCCCATTGTTTTATATCCGGCCACTCCTTATTGTCCCATTTCGAGTCACGATCCTATTATACTGTCTTTATTGTTCTATCCCCGCTTTACATTCCTTGTTCTAATTTTGTTCGTTGTGGACAACAACCACATGCTCTGCATACCTTGTTGTCCCACATTCCTTATTCCACATGTCACTTCTTAACCTATATAAGTAGGACATGCATGTACATACTTCCTCATTCTGGGTATCGACTAGGCTTAGGCCCTTCTACCTTCTTCTCTTCTGTTAAGTCCTCGACTCAGGCCGGCATCTTCAGCATCCCCCCAAGTATCTGTCTGTTGCAAATACAGTGGCACGCACGGCAAGTAGGGTGCAACGCACGAGTACGTTGAAGCCAACGCCACTACTCTTGGCCTGCAGGACTTGGCCATAGTCCGCCTGACCTTTTGACAACACCCTTCGGCAGTACCGAAGTCCATCAGTATCTGACTCCTGACACTCAACATCAGTTGACCACATCCCTTCGAGCCATGAGCCTCATTGAACCCATACTGAGGGCCTTAACTCTTATGGACACTGAGCGTATCCTGAATGACATTAAACATTATCTTCCTTCTGACTGACTCCTTAGCCCAGAAACACCTCATGAATAATGATGACCTGAAGTGGCAGACTAATTCCAATGGTCTGTTACTATTTGATGATCACATCTATATTCCCAAAGCCCAAGACTTATTCTTATGCATGTTACAACATAAGCATGATCATATTCTTTCTGGACACTTTGGAATTAACAAAACCATAGACCTCATTAGATGTGACTACAATTGGCCTGGAATTAGGTCATTCATCAAAGACTACTGCAAATCCTGTACAACATGTATGTGGAATAAATCACAAGGTCATAAGCCCTACAGATTACTTAAGCAGCTTCCAGTGCCAGAAAAATCCTGAAACTTGATATCCATGGACTTTATCGAACAGCTCCCCATGTCCTTGGGATTCACAGCTATCCTAGTCATCGTCGACCACTTTTCTAAACAGTCTATCTTCATTCCCACTTCCATTACCATCACTTCTGCTTAGCTCACAGAACTCTTTGTACTCCATGTATTCTCCAAACACAGCATTCCATCCCATGTCACTTCAGATAGAGGCTTAGAATTTGTGTCCCATTTCTGGCATTCTCTCGGGAAAGCCCTTAACATGAAGTTGCACTTCACCTCAGGCTATCATCCAGAAGGCAATGGCCAGACTGAGCATACTAATCAGACATTAGAACAGTACCTTCACATCTATTGCAACTATCAACAAGACAACTGGGCCTCGTTATTACCCCTTGCAGAGTTTGCCTATAACAACACTCCTAGTGCCACCACTAGAGTCTCTCTTTTCTTTACTAACAAAGGCTATCATCCCAATTTCACCATTCATCCTGAACACAACCTCATTTCATCACGAGTACAAGACTTTGTAGTTGACCTGGATGAATTGCATCAGCAGGTTTGAACCAATATCCTCAACACTCAACAAATGTACCAGACCTCAGCAGATGCTAAACGACTTCCATCTCCAGACTTTCCTATTGGTAGTCTCTGTCAAGTACACATACCGAGACCCATTTATTTGGCAGTGCCGACTGAGCAGTCATCCTATGTCCACATCCAAGTGTCCACGCTGCATGCATATCACTTGGTACACCAGTCTCAGCTCGGCACATCCACCACCCACACTCCTTGTCCCCACCCCTCACATACACTACACCACTCACCACCCATTAATCCCACCATGCCTACTCCTCATCCTTCGATCCACCTCACCTCGGGACTTCCTGTCCTTGTATTATCCTCGGCCATGGCTCCATTGTTTTATAGTCGGTTGCTTCCTATTGTCCTACCCTTGGCCACATGTCTATTATTCTATCTTTTATTGTTCTATCCCCATTTCCATTCCTTCATTCTAATTTTACTCATTGTGGACAACAACCACATGCTCTTCATACCTTGTTGTCTCACATTCCTTATTCCACATGTCGCTCCTTAAACCTATATAAGTAGGGCATGCATGTACATATTTCCTCATTCTGGGTATCGACTAGACTTAGGTCCTTCTACCTTTTCCTCCTCTGTTAAAGTCCTCGGCTTGGGCTGGCATCACCAGCATCCTCCTGAGTACCCATCTGCTGCAAATCAGTGGCATGCATGGCAGGTAGGGTGCAATGAATGAGTATGTTGAAGCCAATGCCACTGTTCCCGATCTGAAGGACTTGGCCATTATCCACCCGACCTTTTGGCAGTCTCAAAGCTTGTCAGTCCCTAAAGCCTGACAGTCTTGCATTTATCAAAGCTAAATTCCTCAGGACTACCTGTTGGGGAATGGGGAATTCTCTAGTAGATATGAAGGGTTATCAGACCAGGATCAGTATAAAGGATTCCAAATTTCTCTCACTCAGAAAATAACTCAACAAACCAGTCTTGAATTGACTACCAAAAAATATAATAATTTTGGCTGGCCATTTAAGAGTGAATTACTCAGGGCAATCAACTCTTAAATATCAAACCCTCAAGTCCAAGGAAAATCTTCAAAAACATATCCTTTTCGTCTGGTTTCTATTTGGACCACAAGGAACCATAACTCGGTGTCTATTACTTAATACACGGAAAATGGCACCAAATTCCTAGGTCAAGTTCTCAAATCAACTTGTACAACAAATTCCTGGGCTTATATAATAGCCAATACATAAAGGTCAGCCCAGAAGCATGGCTCATATACTAATAATATTTTGTGACCTGACCAGTCACAAAACTACAAGCCATGGGAATATTTCTTTTCTTTTGTCATTAGTAACTACAAGGGTGACACAGTGACTTCCAGGGGATTCCAGGACCTTCCATCCCTTTTCATAAGCTTCTCACTAATTTCTAGAAGGTCTTGCCTTATTTGGGAGTTACATAATCAGCTTAGAATTAGTATATATAGAGACTAGTTCTGTAGCATAAAAGTAATCAATCTTATCTTTACCTATAACCTGTTGGATTATCTAGTGCTGCCAGCACTCTCTTAAGTAGGTCGCGGACTACTAAGACTTATCAACAGAGGTTTGTTCTTGGAATAAATCTCAACCCTTCTACATGATGGAAGGTTTCTTGGCCAAAATATAAAAGTGTTAAATCCGCATGTCGGTACTTAGCTAGGGGCTTCTGGAAGGGTTTCCTGTCAGGAACCGTATGCCAGCATGCCTGACTATTCATTTCAGCCCACTCAGCCCAACTATGCCATCACTCGCTTATCCAACCATATGCCCTCAGTCCACGGACTATATGCACCTCATGTATCTGTCTTTGCATCACCTGTGTCAAGCCCCGGATACCAAGCTCTGATTTATTCGGCAGTACCGACAGGCCGACCCTTACCCACATCATATGTAGCCTCGGCTCGGTACATTCGGTTTATCATTTGGTTCACTTTCCTCATCTCACCCTCTCTATCCTTTGTCATTCTGTTATTCCCTGTCCTTCCCCTTGCCTGCCTACCTTCAGGGCATTCACTCTTTGTTGTCACTTGGCAGTGGCACTATTGTTTTATGTTCAGCCACTCCCTATTGTTTTATGTTCTGCCACTCTCATTGTTCTATTCTCACTCACTCTTTTGTTCTGGGTCATAGTTTATTGTTCTATTCTTGCCTACATTCCTTTGTTCTATTCTTGATCATTGTGGACAATACCTCCACATGATTCTTCATACCTTATTGTTCTCCATTCCTTGTGCCACTCTGTTCCACATCTCACTTATTAGCCTATATAAGTAGCCAATGTATGTAGATGGTTCTTCGTTCTGGAAATCAACTAGGTTTACGCCTTCTTGTCCTCCCCTCTCCTGTCCCAAGTCCTTTACCTGGGCCGACATTCTCGGCACTCTCCCAGGTATCCCTATGTCCCAAATTGGTGGCACGCATGGGAAGTAGGGCGCAACGCATGAGCACGTTGAAGCCATGCCACTACTTCTAGCCTGCAGGACTTGGCCTTTACCCTTCCGACCCCTTCGGCTTTCCCGAGGCCTGTCAGTATGTACGGTCCCTGACAACCTGCTCCTGTCAATTCACTTCACTCATTTACATCACACTCCATATGCTCGCCATTCCATTCCATCTTTATTTACGTTTAATATCCTTTCATTTATGTTCTGTTCCATTTTCATTTATTTGCAATTCCGCTCAGTCTCTTATATCTGATCCACTATTACGTTCCTTAGGGTAACTCTATTGGGAATCGGAGTGACAGATCACTCCCCAATGTCATGGAGGAGATCATTATTTGGGGCATAGTATTTCCGTTCTCGCTTTTCACAATTCTTGGCTTTCTCATTCTATTATAGGAATCTATTCGACTCCTAGTAGGTTAGAAAGTAGTATAAAGATCTTGTACTCAGTAGTTCAGTCTTCAGTCAGATAATCAACCTTGATTTCGACTAAGGTTCTTCTGTTCATTTTCTATCTGTCTTGCCTTTACGAAATTGGGGACTGTGTGGTCTAGTATGCACAATGCATAACATTGAAGCCAAGCCCCATTCTGAGCCTCATCATTGTCTCATATTTGGGAGATTAATAATATTACAATTATGTCCTTTTTCTACATTGTAACATTTCTGGAGGTTCCTAATGATTTCTGAGGGGGGGTTCGTACTCCAGAGGCGGAGGGGCTAGAGGTCGTGGGTTCATGGTCAGAATTGGAAAGGGATGGAAAGACAGGAAGTGCCAGGGGGTCTAGGACTGTTCGTGGTATTAGGTGGTTCAAGTGGTTCAAGGTCACAGGGACTTGGCTTCAACTTATGTGTTGCCCCCTCCTCGATTGTCTGTCCCTAATTTCGGAAAGTTGGAAAGTTTACCGGAACTGAATTGGAAACTACGACACAGAATTAAGTCGATATTTATACTGGTGAATAGTCCAGTTGACTGGTGTCTTATATACATGTATCTAGTCTTGTACTAACTTTTGCCAAGTAAAGACAAGGGGGGGAAGAGAGTACAAGGGGCAATACAGAACGAAGAACAAGAGAGTGAGGTACACAATGATCCTGTGCATTGTTTATCAAAGGAGTGGAACCTTGGCTTTGGAATATTTAGAGGTTCGGGAATGCAGAACCTCAGGTTAATACAATGGAATTTGAAAAGCAGTTGTTCAGGCATTGAGCGGTCGGAAAGGTCCTGGAAATGGTATGGGTGGTTGTGGGGATTAATGTGGGTTTATTGGCAACATGGGCCATAACAAAAAGTTACATAAAAATATTATAAAAGAACTAAACTAGATTTTATAGAACATCCGTGGAAATAATCCTAGGCAAGGGTAGAATAATAGTTCACAAACATAAACTATTATTCCTATACATAATTGACAAGTCACCTGCCAAGGCCCCCTCCAAACAATTCTTTTTGGACATCAACCCAGACAGGTATCAACTTGCTGTTGTCTTGTCAGAGAACTTGATTAGACTTTCTTTACACCAAAGTTTTGTCACAGCTCTCAGGTCACCAGCTTATGGTTCCAAAACACTACAGTATAGGATAAGCAAACTCAACCGAAAATTTTGACCCAATTTTCTGGCAAAATCCACTTGTTGAAATCAACTTGCTCACACAGGTTAGGGGGCACACTTGGTGCAGTATAGGGGGGACTTCTGAGACCTGCTTGGGGGTCTCCAGGGGTTGCTTCACATCTCCTAAGACATGGAAATATCACCAATTGTCTGGGCAAGTTGTAAGTGCGGACTGGCAATGGTGAGAGTGTCGTTGGTGAGCATGTGATATGGCACATGACACTCAACATCAGTGGTGTTACCAGTTAGGGATGTAAGTCCTACAGCCTGAGGAAAGAGGTTTGGTGTAATAGAGTCATATGGCAGTGGGGAATTGAGTGAGGGTGAAGCGCAAAGGGAGTTGGTTTGGAGAGTGCAAGTATGAGGTGGGTATACAGATTGTAGAATAGTGTAGTGAGGGAAAGCGGCTTGTAGATATGCTAAGTGTTTGGAATAGAGGTTGCAAAGAAAAGATATTGGGGGTATAGGGGGTTTACAGTGCTGCCTTAGCCTTCAGAGGGCAGTACACTCTACCAACCATGCAGCAGTTTACAGTGTCACCCAAAGCAGTCAACTCTCTTGTGTCACCAAACTGTCCAGCTGTCACCTTTCCTACTTAGGTACATGCATAATGATGCTGCAAACATAGTTAGATCCCTACAAGGGATGAGGAAGGAGGGTGTTTGGTTGCTGTACTCTCTGTGTGAGAACATTTCTGGCATTTGAAGTGTATGGCTGGCCTCTCGGTCTTTATTGGGTGACTGTCAGGGGAACACCTAATAATAGACCCCAACCAACACTTCCCCACCCAAGGTTCATGTCCGCTGACTGAGATCTGTTCAGCCTACTCACAGCAGTGCCAAATGAGATACCTACTGAATGGCCATTACCATTGGTGGTCATCCTCAAGGAGCACCAATCGTAACTATTGGCTGCCCCTGTCAGGGGATGACCCTCTCCAAGTCCTGAAGACATGTCTGAGGACCTATCTCAGACTCCACCTAAACTCCAAGGATGAGAGACCAGAGTCCAAAAGACCACCAATGTCAGAGGATGACCCCCTCTGAGTCCTGATCCAAGTCCAAAGCCCCATCTTGGACTCCCCCCAACTCCAAGGCCCTATCTCAGACTCCCCCCAACTCCGAGGCCAGGATACCCAGGTCTAAGGAACCACTGAGTGGGAGATAGGAATGATCTTAGCATGATGACTGGAACCCAGAATAAGCACCCAAGCATCAGACTTAGTACCAGGAAGTCAGCTCTACAGACTCTGATGTGTTGATTTATAGCTAGTACACAGACCACTTACATAAAGGGTATAAAAGAGGTTCACCAGCAGCAGGATCCTTAGACTTTCCTCTTTGGATTCCCCCTGCTTAGGTGAGAGCCCTACATGTACTTAGGTAGTAGTCATAATTGAACTCCGGATTCCCCCTGCTTGGCTCTTCTGTGAGATACCTCCAGTCGATGCTGAAGGGTTGCCCTTACAGCCCCCTTATCAGTTGCTTGCAATTAGGGAACGGCACGGGTCACCCACGGGTCAAATGTGAGTGACCCGCACCCGACCCATGGGAAACCCGAACCCGTCAACCCATGGGTGTCGGGTGCGCGCTGCACCCGCACGCCTGTGGCGCGTAGGGCGCATACGGCGCGTACGATGCGTGCGGTGCGTGCGGCGCATACGGCGCGTGCGGCGCGTACGGTGCATACGGCGCATGCGGCGTGTACGGCGCATACAGCGCGTATGGCGCATACGGCGCGTACGGCGCGTACGACGCGTACGACATGTACGGTGCATGTGGCGCATACGGCGCATACGGCGCGTATGACGCATACGGCGTGTGCGGCGCGTACGACACGTACAGCGCATACGGCGCGTGCGGCGCGTACGACTCGTACCCCGCGTTCGTCGCGTTCGTGGTGTCGTGTGCGCGTATGGCACTTTCGTCGCGTTCGTGTCGGCGCGTGCGCATACGCGTAAGTTGCGTTCGTGTCGGAGTTGACGCCCCGGGTTGGGCCTGGGTCACGGGTGCTCGCGGCTTGACCCGCACCCACACCCAAGGACACCCAACCCGGTGACCCGTGCGGGTTGGCCTGACCTGTGCATTTCCCTACTTGCAATGCTGGGACCCTGGCAGAACTTCCTGGTCGGTACAGAGAATGATGCCCGGCATAGTACAGAGCACCATAGCGACAGTGCTTATATACAGTAGTTAGTGGGTGAAGGGTTCACTAGAGTTTTCTCTTTGGATCCCCCTTTGCCAGGTAGGCTAGTCACTGTATATTAAGTACTATACTAAAGCTTTGGATCTCCCTTCACCAGTGCACTGCCCAGGGGTAGAACACCTGCTTAGGTTTCTCTTACAGTAGAAAACTCTCTCTTGCCTGACTTTGAATCGAATTCCTTTGGAAGCGACAACAATGGCAGCCCCTTCTCATTCATACTATAAAGACACCTTATCCCTTATAGACTTACCATTGGCCCAAGAATTGTGAGACCAATTGGTCAGTATAGAGCAGGAGTTGCTGAGAGAGAGAAGAGAAAAGCAAGATCTGGAGACAAGGTTGAATGCACTACAGGTGACTACCACCAACCTAGTAGCTGTTACGATAGTGAAAAAGACGTAATCGTATATATGATAAATCTCCCAATGGCGAAGTGCTATCGGCGAGGTTCGGAATTGGGGTTGGCTTCAACGTGCTTGCGTTGTGCCCACTTGGATCGCATGGTCCCCAAATTTCATATTAGCGAGGAAGACGGAAGTAACAGAGGATCTTAGTCAAAATCAGGATTGATTTTCTGACTGAAGACTGAACTAATAGTACAAGGCCTTTTATACTACTTTCTAATCTATTAGGAGTCGAATAGATTTCCATAATAGAATGAGAAAGCCGAGGAATGTGAAAAGCAAGGAACAGAAATACTACGTCCAAATAATGATCTCCTCCGTGACATTGTTGAGTGACATATCACTCAGATTCCCAACGAAGTTACCCTAAGGACGCAATAGCAGATCGGATATAAAAGAGTGAACGGAATTGCGAACAGATGGAAATGGAATGAAACGTAAATGAAAGATATTAAACGTAAATGAGTTCGGAATGGAAAAGCGAGCATGTGGAATGTGACGTAAATGAGTGGAGCGAAGTTGACAGGAGCACGTGATGTGGAGACAGATATGCGAGGTGCATATAGTCTGTGGGCTGAGGGCGTAGTTTAATAGCGAGCGAGAGCAGAGTTGGGCTGAGTGGGCTGTATTGAAATGAAGGCGTACGGTTCCTGACAGTAGCAGGGCTCCTGACCTGAGCTCAGCAGCCTGTGAAATGTACAGTGAAGCCTGCCAAACCCTCCAAGTTTGATGGCAACCGTGCATATGGATAAGCATTTATGTAGTCCTGCATCCTATATCTTGGTGTCTGTGCCACCGACTTCTCAGATGATGACAGTAAAGCAATTAATCTCAACCATGTTCCAAATTTGACTCCGACAGTGCTCATCTCAAATCACCTTCACTGTCATCACATTATATAGCCAACCATTCTATTCAGCACTCCAATCTTCAGACCAGTATACCATTATGTCTTCTTCAGATCTCATTCCCATGCAATGCTACAACACCCATGACACACAGATCCAGGCAGAACCATTAACATATCATTATCTTTGTGTACCCCCTCTAGCACATTTTTCACTCAGAAGAAGATCCCATCCAATCTACACTCAGTCATATGCAATAGGAGATGCTGTTACATACCATTGCAATGGTTGGTGAATACATGTAACAAGTTGCTTTTTAAATAGTGCCCACAGACTAATGCCAGATAACTTGGCATAGTGGCCTTTTGGCCCAGTTGGAAGAACACATCACTGTGGGAATTTGTTGCCTTTCACAGTATGCCAGGTTAACCAAAGATCAGTGGTTCAAATCCCTGTGTGTGCAATAATTGAGAGGGTTGTTGCAATCACTTGGACCCCAGGAACCCTGGCTTACATGATGGTCCATGACATCATGGGGGTCTGCTATGTGAAACAGTAATTAGAGTGCTTGGGGAGAGCCACAGACAGGCCTGGGAAACCTGTTAAGATATTATCACTGTGTCACCTCGAGGGCTTGGTACCTAAGGGTAAGGTACTGTTACATACCATTGCAATGGACCCACTCTATTCGACTTACTCTTAAACACAAAATGAGAGTGCACGACCATATACCCATTAGTCCTCCTACTCCCAGACCCCTATCCTTGAATTGGATACTAGAGAAATTGTGGAAGATATGTTGCCTGTGACCTGGAAATACTCCAAGATGACTCAGTTCCCTGACTCATCCTAAGGCCCCTCAGGAGTAGTGGACAAGGTTATTAGATGTTTATTGGTAGACTTCCTTATTTTTTCTTTTATATGTTTCCCCTTTTCTTGGCATGACTCAGATCTGTTTCCTATTCTGTTAGTCTTTTCTCATTGTTACTCATCATTCTTAACTTTTTGGTTAGTCTCCCCCTAACATAGCCCCTAGCCCCTATTCACGCAGCCTCAATGCTGTACTATTTCTCCAGAGTTTCTCCATAGTTTCCTCTTTTGTATACTTTGTTCTCATGCTTTGTCATTCAACTGACATAGCTAACCTCTCACATCGTTTTGCATTGTTGCTTGGTTTTTGTATATAAAGGCCTCTGGCTTACCTCTGTAATAACAAGTTTTCAAGTTAAAGTCCTAAGTCAAGTCTCCAAGTCCAAGTCAAGACTAGTCTAGAAACATCTAGACTATTATATTCAAGTCCAAAGACAAAGTCCAAAGTCTTAGTCAGCATGACACATTCACATCTCATCAGGTCACATCCCTGTCACATCACATCCTGATCACTCACATTCTATTTTCGTTCATACATTGCCGAGTCACAGAACCTATTCCAGCTGTGCCAAATGACTGTGCTAGACCCCACCAGAGCAAAGGACCGGTGCATGCAGGATTTTAGGTATTAATTACCTATAGCAACTCTACAACAAGCAGTCCCAGATCCTCTGGGAAATATCCTTTATTAAAACCGAGAGAGCTGCGACCTTCTCCAGCCGGGTATTCACCTATGAAGCAAAAATAAGCAGGCACCTTCTATGCCAACTGGAAGGTCTTTACCAAAGCCTTCTAGCAACACTTCTACCCCTTGCATGAGGCCACTGACACAGCAAACTAACTAGAGTTGTAACAGTACCATCAGGGCATGTGATCAGTCAATGAGTATATCGACCAATTTGAGGACCTTGTTAAATCCACATGTTAGTGCTTAGCTAGAGGCTTCCAGAAGGGTTTCTGGAGGGTTCTGAAAGGTTTCCGAAGGGGGGTTCATACTCCAGAGGTGGGGGGACTAAAGGTCATGGGTTCACGATTGGAATCAGAATAGGGATGGAAAGATGGAAGTGCCAGGGGTCTTAGGACTGTTCATGGTATAGGGCGGTACGAGTGGTTTGAAGTCGCAGGGACTTGGCTTCAACTTATATGTTGCGCCCTCCTTGATCGTCTGTCCCTAATTTCGGAAAGTCGGAAAGTTTACTGGAACTGAATTGGAAACTACGATGCAGAATTAAGTTGATATTTGTACTGGCAAATAGTCCAGTCGACTGGTGACTTATATACATATATCTAGTCTTGTACTATCTTTTTGCCAAGTAAAGACAAGGGGGGGAAGAGAGTACAAGGGGCAATATAGAACGAAAAACAAGGGTGTGAGGTACATGATGATCCTGCACGTCATTTATCAAAGGAGTGGAACCTTGGCTTTGGAATCTTCAGAGGTTCAGAAACACGAAACCTCGGATTGATGCATCGGAATATCGGAAATTGGTTATTCAGATTTTGAGCGGTTGGAAAGGTCCCAGAAACAGTGCGGGTGGTTGTGGGGTTTAATGTGGATTTATTTGGTGGCATGGGCCATAACAGTATCCTGTAGGGTGCAAACTTGCATCTCACCCCTGAGAGACCAATCTCAATATATTGTAATTATATATTGATTTTAGTATTATTCTGTGCGCTTTTGAATTCTGAAATTTTCTCACTTTTATTTGTATTTTTACCCTCAATATTGAGGGAGTTATTCATTTTCTACTATGTATGCTACTTACGGGCGCTTGTCCACGCACGACGCGACTAGCGTGGCCGGCTCCCTGGATTGGGACCGGCAGCCTGGCTCAAACCTTCGATAGGGTCAAGGGCCGGTTGCAGGGTATATGCGGGTGAAACACAACCCGCGCATGCCTCCCTCCTCAGTTGTTGACTACACTGAGGAGGTGAGTTATATAATATATTGTACAAGCCTTTAAGGCTAATTTCTCTATTCTTTTTGTAAGATAAAATAAAATAGGTATAATTTCCGAATATACAAAAAGTTGTTGACTACACTGAGGAGATAAAATAAAATAGATTGCCTATAAATTCTTCAAACCTACTGCAATTTGCTCATAATCTCATCATATCCCTCCACTAGGACCGAGCCCTCAAGGTCCTAAGCTTTAATTGAAGTGGTAATTAAGACGGACATTACTATGGGAGCTTCTTGACTGTTTTCTGGGATGCTTTGATCGATAAGTGCTGATGGTTCTTTTGCCTATAAAAGGAGGGGTTTGTAGAACTGGAAGGGGCCTTTCCTCAATGGAGAACATGGATTCCCATCCTATGGAAAACCTTGGGAATTTTTCCCATATCCCCATTTATGGTTTGGGGGAGGGGTCAAGTGAGGTGCAGTATCTGTGCATCCTTGACAAAGAGTTGAGCACTCTTGTCAAGCATCGGGTACTGACGGACTTTGGTACTGCTGAGGGGTGTTGTCGAAAGGTCGGGCGGACTATGGCCA
>QLPI01001184.1:0-11180 GCA_003314275.1 Chroogomphus rutilus
GATATTGCAACTTTAGTGTAGGAAATGTGTACAATGCCACTCAATAATATTTCGTCACAACAAGCCCCACGTCCAGCTTTACTCTCCACCCTATTTCGTTGGACAGCCGTAGCCGACTCATTCATCTATTGTGATAAAGAACGTCGTCGCTATAACGAATCGAGGATCCCGAGTATGAGGTCAGAGATCATTTATATATGTACATTTTCAGCGCGTCTAGGGACAGGGAGAACGATTTCTGCATTTTCTGAACAACTCCTATTATTCAGAGGTCCAGGAATACAGCAGTAAGTAAAAGATAAGAAATTAATCAAAACCTCTAATTGGTCTCATATCTTGTTGAGATGCCATGCTAATTGAGAAGCACAATTTGTGCCCAATATGTAAAGGTGCAAACACACCCGTAGTTTGCTTGGTACCTCTATGTAGGAGTGTGTCGGGATTGCCTGGGTCCGTTGTTTCACTCAATAGGTGTTCCCAGCACCATAGCACTAAAGAAAAAACTACATTCGTGGGAGTGCAGATAATTACTGAACTCCAAGGCGCTGACTGTAAGGTGTGGGAATAACCTATAAACCTACAAGAAGCCGATGGTTATACAGGCCCAAGTTGTATTTGTCAGTGGGAGTGGAAGGATCGTAAAATGACTCCTGCAGCCCAAATGCGTCGCCTCGTCTATATTCGGTGGGAAGTAATATATTCATTAAAGACCCATTTATATATGCTTGAAAGTCTCTACAATAATAACCACGAGTGGGTTGCCCGGAAAGCAAGTGGTGCCAGGCCTGGTTGAGCTTGACAAAACAAGGTTCTGGCGCTAGCATCGCCTTCGCACGCAGTCCTTGCCACCTCACACGCTCTGGTCTTTCGACTCACCTCACGTAGTCGACGTCAATCCGAGGCAGAAACCTTTTTATTTTACAATTACATTCATGTCGTCCCCCGCAATCGTATCTACTTTCACTGGAAACAAGATCTGTGAGCATTTTGACGATGAATACAATATATCTGAGAGGTAACCACTAGTTACATTGTTGTTGTAGATGGCGATGCGGTTATCCAGAATAACGTCAGTAAGTGCAGCGTCACTTCATGACAGTGCTTTCATACTCAAGACAGTGTAGACATCTTGCCGGATCCTTTAGCGTTACTCAACGCCGCGAAGCGCGCATCCTATGAAACACGGTACGGCGCGGAAGGCGATCAACCCCATGGGTGCATGACAGATACACGCGTACAGATATTGGCGGATATAGAGACCTGGGCACATGATCCTTCAACTCCAAACGTCTATTGGCTCAACGGCCAGCTCGGTACTGGGAAAACGACGATCGCACACACGTTCTGCCAGAATTTAGACACGCAGAAGAAGCTCAGAGGCAGCTTCTTCTGTTCTCGCTCAGGATTGACGGATGCACGCCGGATCATCCCTACGATCGCCACAATGCTTTCTCGATCTAACCCAAAGATCAAATCAGTCATCCATGACGCGCTCGTGACCAAACCTGACGTCGCCGATCTCAATGATCTACTTGAGCAATTTCGGTTACTGATCGTTAACCCTGTCAAGATCGCTGCTGACAATGAACAAGGGGTTTATTATGTTATCGTTATAGACGCCATGGACGAATGCTCGCCAACTGGAATTGTAGAAATGCTGATCACAGCCATCCTCGACAGCATAACAGGAATTCCTCTAAAATTATTAATTACAAGTCGACCTGAGGCTTGGATCAGGAGGGCGTTTAATCGTGCCGCTGCACCTTCCCTCCTCCAAGAATTCACTCTTCACAAAGTTGCCATCGATGACAACGGACAAAACGATATCGAAACATACTTAACAGCCTCACTGTCTAAAATTGCGGACGATCATGGATATTCCCAACAAACAATTCCTTGGCCGTCCCAAAAGGAATTGATGGGGCTTGTTTCCCAGTCAGATGGATTATTCATCTATGCCGCCACAGCGGTGCGGTTCATCGGTGACACGGGTGTGAATCCCAAAACGCGTCTAATTGAGTTGACTGGTTCGGCAATGTCACTTGCCTCCCTGGACAGCTTCTACAGCCTGATTATGGCTGAAGCATTCCATAAACTCAGTGACAAAGAAATAACAACGAGACGAGAGGTACTTGCCACTGTGGTGTTTCTCCAACGCCCACTCTCTATTGCTGGCATTGCTTCCCTGTTAGAGATGACGGATGACGAGTTGACATTGAATTGTCTCGTTTTCGTTCGGTGATCTATGTTCCTTCCACCAATGATGGACATGTCACCATCTTTCATGCCTCGTTTCAAGAGTTCATCGTCGACCCAAAACGTTGCATTAGGAACAGCATTGATGCTTCCGATACCCACCACAAACTCGCGCTCAAGTGTCTCCAGACATTGAACGAGTCTCTTCGGGATAACATCTGCAGTTTACCTGATCATTCCATAGCCGCGCAGGTTCATGAAATCTCTAATCCTGACCTTATTTCTGAGTCTCTCCGATACTCTTGCCTATACTGGGCCTCTCATCTCGTAGAGGCTCTTGCATTACCACGTGCCGACACTTTCCCCATGCTCAGCGAGCTTGGGACATTCGCCAATACACACTTATTTCACTGGCTTGAGTGCCTCAGTACGTTTGGACAGCTTGGATCTGGGCTGAAGTCTCTCAGCATGGCAAAGGAGGCCCACTCGGTTAGTAACCAACATGGTAGAGGAGTTTAGCTCACCATTTCCCCAGAAATGCTCCAAAACACATACCCACCACGTGTTGCTACTCGAGGATGCTCGTCGCTACCTACAGATGGCATTTGAGCCGATGATACATCACTGCCTCAACACGTGTGGCTCAGCCCTCGCATGGATCCCTAAACGCGCATTGATAAGACATCACTATTCAACATTGTTCAACACCTTACCACGAGTGGTGGTAGGGGTTGCGGAGTCATGGGGATCATTTAAGCATCTCATGTCACACCCTTCATCCGTACGCTCGGTTGCCTTCTCTCCTGAAGGGACGCACGTTGTCTCTGGGTGTTTAGACGGTTCAGTTTATATCTGGACTACCACTACGGGGGAGAATGAGCGCATACTGGTACAGGATTCAGGTCGAGTTTGGTCCGTTGCCTTCTCGCCTGATGGGGCACGCATCGTGTCTGGTTCGACCGACGGCTCGATTCGAGTTTGGAATGCAAGAACGGGGGAGGTAGAGCATATCCTACAAGGACACTCAGGTGAAGTTAGGGCTGTTACGTTCTCTCCAGATGGATCGAGTATTGTGTCAGGCTCTGAGGACACTATGTTGGGTGCAAACTTGCATCTCACCCCTGAGAGACCAATCTCAATATATTGTATTTATATTCGATTTTGGTATCATTCTGTGCGCTTTTAAATTCTGAAATTTCCTCTCATTTATCTGTATTTTTACCCTCACTATTGAGGGAGTTATTCACTCTTTACTATGTATGCTACTTACGGGTGCTTACCCACGCACGACGCGACGTGCGTGGCCACTCCCTGGATTTGGAACCGGCAGCCTGGCTCAAACCTTCGATAGGGTCAAGGGCCGGTTGCAGGGTATATGCGGGTGAAACACAACCCGCGCATGCCTCCCTCCTCAGTTGTTGACTACACTGAGGAGGTGAGTTATATAATATATTGTACAAGCCTTTAAGGCTATTTTCTTTATTCTTTTTGTAAGATAAAATAAAATAGGTATATTTTCCGAATATACAACTAGTTGTTGACTACACTGAGGAGATAAAATAAAATAGATTGCTTACAGATTCTTCAAACCTACTGTAATTTGCTCATAATCTCATCACACTACTGCTCGGGTATGGGATGCCACCACAGGGGAAAAGAAGTGCATACAAAATTTTAAAGCGCGTGTGAATTGCATTACGTTTGCACCTGACGGGAAACATGTTGTTTCTGGCATGCAAGAGGCCACTGTTTGCATTTGGCATACCACTACGGGCATGGTTGAGCATGTACTCGAGGGACATTCATTTGCGGTGAACTTGGTTGCCTACTCACGTGATGGGACACATCTAGCAACTGACTCTGGCAACTGCTCAATCTGTATTTGGAATACACATACCTGGAAATTAAAGCACATACTAAAGGGACATACACATTCGGTGACCTCTGTTGCATTCTCTCCCGATGGCACATATGTTGTGTCTGGGTCGTTGGATCTAGTCCGTATCTGGCATGTGGATTCAGGGGTGGCAAAGTGTGTGTTCAAGGGACATATGGATTGGGTGGAGTCTGTTGCATTTTCCCCTGATGGGACACAGGTTGCATCTGGGTCATCTGACAAGTCAGTCCGGATTTGGGATGTGACGAGCGACTTGGAGATGGAACGCAGTGCGGTCATAGATTGGTCGTCCTTTTCACGTGACAGTGCACGCGTATCTTTTGTTTCGCACCCGACGATGGCTCGTATTTGGAAGGCAATCAGGGGACAGAAACAACAGGCACTTGAGGGACATTCAGATTCTGTCATTTCAGTTGCATTCTCGGCTGATGGGACACGAGTCGTGTCTGGGTCGGACGACAGGACTGTCCGAGTCTGGAATGCCACCACCGGGGAGACAGAACAAGTACTCAAGAGTCATTTGGATTGGGTGTGGTCTGTTGCTTTCTCTCCTGATGGGCAATACATCGTGTCTGGATCGGCCGACAAGTCGGTCATTCTATGGAAGACAGCCACTGGAAAGATAAAGCACAAACTGAAGGGACATTCAGATGTGAGGTCCATTACATTCTCGCCAGATGGGGGCCGTGTAGCATCAGGCAGTGATGACTCCTCTGTCTGGATATGGAATGCAACTACCGGGAAAGAAGAGCATATACTCATTGGCCATTCAGCTTCGGTGCTCTGCGTTTCCTTCTCTCACAATGGATTGTGCCTCGTGTCTGGCTCATTTGATCACTCAATCCGAATATGGAACACAACTACCGGAGTGATAGAGCGGACATTGGAGGGACATTCAGGCTCGGTGACCTCGGTTGTGTTCTCATCTAATGGCGCGCACGTCGCGTCTGGCTCGGATGACGGCTCAGTCTGTATATGGGACACTACCACAGGTGATTCGACACCACTGCTGGAACATGAATCCTTCCAATTCTCAGATGGTGGCAAGGTCGCGCATGTCATTTCTGGCCACTTTTATCTCTTTGCCCACAGGCACCCACAGATCTTCATCTCACCCAGTCAGGACTGGATTCTGGCTGACTTGCCACTGAAATCTTGTTGGATTCCCCCTGATTACCGCACTTTCACAAACCATGCCTTCTCTCCCTCTAAAGTGTGCTTTGGATATCAATCAGGTCATGTTGTTATAGTTGATCTCAAGCCTATACATCAGTATCATAGCATAGTATAACTAAGGATTGGATGATAAGAGGTTTGTTGAACATTTGCAACTATTAGTACCTTCTTTCTTGATTGCATCCTTGTATTCCTATAACACCAGCAATTAAAGAAGATAAATCATACTATAAATGAACAGATCTGCAGACACATTGAGAAGAAATGTAAATTCATGTGCAGGAGGCCATTCAGGAAAGCCATATGAGGATAACAATTTTGGACAACAAATTATGGAAACATGTGCCAATATTCTAGAATACTATGGTAGGGAATATGTACTAGTAATTGTACTAGCTACTGTGGTACAAGAATATGTGACTATGGAATATGTAGCTAATATTCTACATGAGTATATGCTGTTACCCTGTCGATGCGCGGTGGCTCAATCCTGTATAAGTGCCGGTCCAAGGAGCTGGCGGGTGATATGTAAGAGAGTTGTGTTGGTTGTGATGGGTGATCCATGAGAATAAAACAGTTAGAAATTGTGTGAGTATGATGAACAACACCTATATAATGATCCCCGCTAGGTCCCAGGCATTGAATGATGACGAGTGATAAGTGGACTCAATGTGGCTTGATGTCATGTATATGTGTTGAGTAGATATCAAGTATAAGCATAGAGGGAATTTGGTATGAGACTATGTTTCATTCACTGTAGCTACTATCATTTTATACAAGTAGATCTTTTGACAACAATATGATCTGCAATTAGTAGAATTTGTGGGGCATACACAGGGTTGGCCTATTGTGGGTTGCCCCAATATGATCTTCTGGAGAATGGCACCTGTCAGTGGTGCCTATTGAATAGAAATCAAATTTCCCTTTGTTCCCTCTTTGTCTGCGATGGATACTCTTTGTCTGCGATGGATATTCCCATTCCAAGCCATGTCCCGTGTCTCATCCTCCTGTATGTCTGTCATCTGTCCTTGGTGGCTGCATATATGCACCCCAGTTTCATCATTTCTCATTCCTCTGCATGTGAGTCCTTTCTCCTGTATCTCCTCCTATCTGTTTCCCTTTGTCCCCTTCTGTATCTCATACAATTTCTGCTCTTCCAGCCCCTACATCTCCTGATCATTTGGGTGCTTAGCATGTAAGTTACCACCATTCATGTCTCTCCCATGGTTACAATGTCCAGCTACTACTCTGTTTCTGAGTCCATACTAACTAATTCTTTGCTATTTTCTGGTTTTTATCTCATTTCCTCACTGTTATACATACATATGTGCACCTCCATATGTATTTCCCCCCTTTATTCCCTATTCCTCGCTCCCCTCTCCCCATTCCTTCCCCCATTCATCACAACAAATATGACTTCATATGACATCCTGTGTGGCTTCTTGCAGAGATGATTCAAGGAAGACTGCCATATCTAATTGATGGACAGCACAGGGGTATAAACTCTAGAATAATGTGATGGTGTCAGGCATTGGGAATGCTGACCATGTGTGGGCCAGGTGTCCGTTCCTTTCACTCCGAAGGATTTTGTTTGCAAAGTGAGTTGCTCTTTCAGATTTGAAGTAGGAAAGTGCCCAATGTATCTGGGCTTGGTCATTTGGGAATTGGTCTCTGCAGATCACAAAATAGATGTTGCAGGAGTTGAGGAAAACCCTCTCTTTTTCTCTGTCCCTATCAAAGTCCGACGGAGATGTGGGCCTCACTCTGGAGTTTCCCAGAGAGGTGGTGTTCCAAAGGTCTGGGAGGTGTACACTCGGTATTGGCTCATCCTCTAAGTCTTTGGATCTCAGTCCTTGATATGTGGAATTATTATTTAGCTTGGCCATTATTGCTCTGAGGGCTTTATTTATTGTAGCATTTGCCATTCAGTTTTCCCCTAGTTCTTCCTCTAACCTCCACAATCGCTCTTCAGCTTCCATGCTAGAGGTAGGGTTTGTGGGGATATCCATGGTTATGGCTATAGAGGAGGGAGAGTCCGGTGTTAGGTATGCCCAGGAGTTGGTACTCTCTGAATCACTTCCGTTGAGTCCAAAGCTACTACCTATGACTGTATCACAACATAACTCCCGGTCTTTTTTAGGAGAGACTTTCCTACTGTAAGGGCAACCCTCTGGACTTTTCTAGAGCTATCTCACAGAGAGGGGCCTAGGCAGGGGGAATCCGAAGTTTAATTACAATTACTACATAAATACATGTGGGCCCCCCATCTAGGCAGGGGGAATCCAAAGAAGAAAGTCTAAGGATCCTGCTGCTGGTGAGCCCTTCTTATACCCTTTATGTAAGTGGTCTGTGCACTAGCTTACAAATCTATACATTGGAGTCTGTAGAGCCAACCTCCTGGTACTAAATATGGGGCTTGGGTACTTATTCCAGGTTCCAATCACTGTGCTAAACCCATTCCAGTTTCCTGTCTGGCAGTTCCTGAACTCTTAACCCTCGGAGCATCGTCCGTGTATGGATTTATCTGTCAGTTACACAAGAGGTCACAGATATTGCGGAGAGTGTGGAAATGGTGTGGACAGTGACACAGACAATGATGGGGATGATAGATACTGTGAGAGTTCAGTGGATAGCAGAGTCTGTGAATACCACCTAGGTACGAAGGCTAAGGTATTCCTTTCCTGTCCTCTGACCCTTGTTTCCAATCTCGGATTTGGAGCGGAGTTTGAAACAGGGTTTTGGATCCGGTCTAGGATTCGGAAAGAGTTGTCCCCTGACAGGATGGGTCTTCACGTTCAATGGGGCATCCGTCTCTTAGGCATCAAAGAAACAAGGACTTGTGACTCACTCTTCAATGGAAGCAAAGCTTGTAGCAGGGTCCATAGCCACAGTGGAAGGGATATGGTTGATAAGGCTTGGAAAGGATTTCAGGCATGATTTCACCCCTATTCCCATGTTCATTGGTAACCAATTTTTCATTGCATTTATGAAAAATGATATTAACAATACGAGGACAAAACATATCAATACGTATTATCATTATGCACGTGAGCAGGTCAATGCTGGTAACATCCAACTCCATTATATCCCAACACTTGAAAATCCAGTCGATATCCTTACAAAGCCATTATCTCCATACCAGCATGTGTATCTCCTTAACACTCTTGAGATCCGTCATGCTTGAAGGGGTATGTCATGAAACAGCCTTAACTCACCGAATTCCAGAAGACCCATTCCAAACCCATCGCTCCATAAAGACAGACCTCCTGTCTTGTCCATCCACCAAACAATTGTAATCTGATTATATCAAATGCCACTTGCAGGGACACCTCAAACCATATGCACCAGGGGAGAAACTATCAATATGTCCAATTCTTTTCTTTTTGTAACTAACAAAGTATATTTGATTCTCCTAATGTACTTGTATACAATCTACTCACTAGACCTGTATCATGCTCCCTTTCTATCATCATATGACCTGATTTCTCACTAATTCCACTCACATGCTACTGGCCTCCTTTATATGTTCTGGCCAATTCAGACATTTCATAGATATATAAATACTCAATGTAACATCCTGTAGTAGTCAGTCAATCCCACTCACTTCTTCTCTTGCTACATTCTAAGCACTACATCGCTCAAACTAGAACTACCATTATACTGATTACTAGCCTTACCGATAAAAACCGGCAGCCGACATATAGTAGGGGACAAAACCTATCAAGTGTTTTGAACATTTGTGTTGTACTGTAAATAACAAGAGGATTACATAATCAAAAAAATATGATGTAATGAGTGGAGATATCCCTGCTTCTGCACCTGTGGTCACAATCAAGATGATTATGTAACTCTCAATATTCATTGAGATATTAATTATTTAAAAAAATAAAGCATTTGAATGGTTTTGTCCCTCACAGTTATTAATGCAATAAATTGTATATACATCACATGACAAGTCACATGACATCGTGTGAACCTTTTTATAGTTTGTTTCTGTCCAAACAAAACCAAACATCCCTTGTTCAGAACCATGAAGCCTCTCTCTGCTGCTAAAGTTAACTCTATCATCCAATTGCTCAAAACTGATCATTCTAGCCACTACATCTCCTCTTACCTTGGTGTCTCTGTTGGCTCTATCTCTACCATTCGCAGGAAACACTGTCCTGATATACCCAAGGCCACTGGTGGTCACCCATCTAAGATATCCCCCTCCAACATCCACCATATCATACCACTCATGCAAAGAGGGAAGATTGGGGATATAACCCAGGGTACCCAGGTGCTCAAAAATATTCTCAATAAACCAGTGACATTCAAAACTATAAGGAGGAACTTGAAGAAGGCTGGGACAAAGGCAGTTGTAAAGAGAAAGAAGCCACTTCTTAGTACAAGGCATAGGAAGGCAAGGAGGGAGTTTTCAGAAGCTTATCTAGAGTGGACTCTAGAGGACTAGAAGCATGTTGTCTGGTCAGATGAGACCAAAATCAATCAATTGGGGTCAGATGGAAGGAGATGGGTGTACAAAAAGGCTGGAGAGCCTTTGATGATAGGCTAGTTAAAGGAACACTGAAGTTTGGTGGAGGTTCTGTGATGGTATGGGGTTGTATGTTGTGGGAAGGACCTGGCTATGCTGACAAAATTGATGGAAGGATGGATGGGGAGTTATACAAGCAGATTTTGGATGATGAGTTTCAGGCTAGCCTGGAGTATTATGGTAAAGATTCTATTGACATTATTTTTCAACAGGATAATGACCTCAAGCACATGTGCAAGAAGGCCACTGAGTGGTTTTCTGACCATGGCTATGAGGTCATGAAGTGGCCAGCTCAGTCCCCTGACCTATACCCCATTGAACACCTCTGGACTATTGTCAAAAAGTGCCTTTCAGACTATGAACACCCCCCTAGTGGAGTGCATAAGCTATGGGAGAGGATTGGAGTGGAATGAGAGAAGATAGAGCCAGAGGTGTGTCAGAAGTTGATTGAGAGCATGCCTAGAAGGGTGCAGGTAGTGATGAGAGCAAATGGGGGCTTTACCAAGTACTGATATATACCATTTCTTGTTTAAAAAATGTGAGGGACAAAACCATTTAGTGATTGGCACGGGTAACCCCTGGGTATATAAACCTGTACCCATAACACACGGGTATGGGTTTTTGTAGGTACACTTATATAAGCGAGGTTCAGTGCTAACTCACTTATATAAGCGAGGTTCAGTGCTAAATTCACTTATATAATCAAACTTCGGCACTAAATTTACTTATATAAGTGAGGTTAGCACTGAACCTTGCTTATATAAGCATATCCATGAAAACCCACCTGCAGGTACAGGTTTGGGCTGGGTTGGAAATCCTGACCCTGACCCTTACCTGCACTACCCATACCCGCTACCCACATGGGTTTCCAATACCTGCACCAATCACTAAAACCATTTAAATGCTTCATTTTTTAAATAATTAATATCTCAATGAATAGTGAGAGTTATGTAATCATCTTGATTGTGACCACAATTTCAGAAGCAGGGCTATCTCTACTAATTACGTCATATTTTTTGATTAAGTAATCCTCCCGTTATTTACAGTACAACACAAATGTTCAAAACACTTGAATGGTTTTGTCCCCTACTGTATGGAACTTCAGTTTAATGACCTCATTGTGACACCAATCAAAGATGCTGTGAAAGATCTTACCAAAAAATCTATTATTGTTGTCATCGATGCTTTGTTGCTTTATGTTGAGAGTTTTAGGTGATTTATTTAAGTGTAAACAGACAGACAGACAGACTCGCCCGTCTGCGACAATATAATTGAATGTTTTGTCTGTGATGTTTGTGATTGCAAGGGTATTGGTCATATTTCGTTGGAATAACTGTAGTTTACAATAAAGACAAACTCTGTTTTTTTTTTTTTTTT
>QLPI01001188.1:0-21132 GCA_003314275.1 Chroogomphus rutilus
GTGACCGGATTGAACTATTCCGCAACCTACCCTAAGTTCCCGGCACCTCCGTCCCCGTCCGTAGTCCGTCCGACTTCTGTCTCGGTCCTCGGCCCTGTTACGGACCTTCGCACTAACCCGGATAACCCCTCCGGAAGTACTAGCTAAGCGCCTGACACGCGGACTTAACAGCTGACCTTTATGTAATAGCTATTATATAAGCTCAGGAATTTGTTGTACAAGTTAATCTGAGAACTTGACCCAGGAATTTGGTGCCATTTTTTGTGTATTAAGTAATTGACACCCAATTATGGTTCCTTGTGGGTCCAAATGAAAATAGGCAAAAAATACATGTTTTTGAGGTTTTTCCTTGGACTTAAGGAATTATTATTTAAGAGTTAATTACCATGAGTAATTCACTCTCAAATGGTCAGCCAAAATTATTATATTTTTTGGTAGTCAATTCAAGACTGATTTGTTGAATGATTTTCTGAGAAAAGGGAGGTTTGGAATCCAATATACTGATCCTGGTTCAGTGGCCCTTTATGTCCAGTGGAGAATTTCCCATTCCCCAACATCATTCCCCCTCCAAACCTCTATTTAAGTCAACAAACAGATATGAATTCTAATTTAAGGCAAAAATATTCCATAGTTCCCTGGCTGGGCCTCATAAGACTCATATGGCTGTTGGAATAAAGCATTTGTCAGTCCATAGTAGGGATATCCCAAGTTCCTTTGATTATCAAACTTTTGAGAGACTGATAGCTCTCACCTAATTAGTTGGAGGTTATGATAGCAAGGGCCAGCTTTATCAGCATCCTCCTCCTCAGATCATTTCTCTTTTAGTGAAGTGCTCATGCCAAAACAGTGAGAATTAGTGGATGGAGAAGTCCACCAGTTATAATACTCTCCTAGTAATTGAAATAATCCCTGAGAATATGTGCATATATGCAGGTTTCATACCTGGTTCTCCTTCATTTTCCATGAATTTGTCCTCCTTGTCATCAGGGTACTCCAGGTGAGTATGGTGAGCTATGCTTCAGATGTCTGCTTGAGCCCTCTTGAGGTGAGTCCATCTCCAAGAGGTTTGAGAGTTTTCTTGTGCGATTTCTTTTGCCTTAAGGGTCAAGGCAGTGAGCTTCTGACCTAGTTGCTGCCACATCTCTAGCACTTTGCAAACAAAATCCTTTAGAGTGAGATGAACGGACACCCCCATTATTCAGACTGGAGGGCCTTTGAATCAGATTTCATAGGGAACTTCTGCCCAAAAAATAAACAGCTCTCTGCCCTTACATGTCTAGAAGGGATGGGCTGGGATCAGGGCAAGGACTCCATGGAAGAATACATCGACTGGTTCATGGAATTAATAGACCTTGCAGGATACCACGATGAGAAGATGGTGGTGATCAAGTTCTGCAGAGGCCTTGAACCGGGAATACAAATAAAGGTCACTCTCCTGGGAAGTGGCACACTAAGTTTCAATGATCCTGATGGCTGGTACAAGGCAGTACGAAGGGTTGCCTGGGACCGAGAGGCTAATAAAGCATTTATGGAAGTTAACCGTAGCCAATTCTGGACTTCCACCTGCTTACTGAGTGCACCCCCCAAGCAAGTTTCAGGAGCCTCAAAAATGCCCAATCCCCTGCCTCGACTTCCAGAAGTCACTTGTTACATCCCGATACCTTCACCAGTCATGCTAAAGGAAACCCCAGCCCTGATGGAGGTAGACTGGACCTGAGCAAAGGGTTCCACTCTAGGAGTCTGCCACTTGCTGGAAGCCTGGGCATTATATATGGGACTGTCTCTTGTCCTTTGACATTCAGACCATGAATGCAGAAGAGAAGCTGGAATTACTCCCAGAACTCCTGCCCCTTTCAGGGATATCAGAGATTGCACCAGAGGAGACAGTGGAAACAGTGGAAGTAGTGGAAAAAGCAGGAGCAAGGGAAAATGAAGAGGATTTTGGAGCTGGAAGTGGGTGAATCATGTGCCCCCACTGCCTGTACATAATAGGTTCTCTTATCTAAAAGAGGAGTGTGACATAACCTCCACACCTTCCTTTCAGAGAGAGCAGTCACCTAAAGTCATACAGAAATCAGAGGTTCCACCAAGGCAACCTTGGATGTGGCTCCAGAAGTGAGAAAGGCAACTTCCAAAGAAGTATGTGGTTGCCACCACCCTAAGTCCAAAATCCCTAGTTATCAAAGTAGAGATTCAGATAACGGACACAGCAGAAGTCAAATCCAGACCTGCCCTTATAGACTGTAGAGCCACTGGGCAGTTCATGGACCGAGACTATGTGGAACAACACTGTCTCACCACCTGGAGGCTACAGAGACCTATCCCAGTCTACAATGTGGATGGATCACCAAATGAAGCTGGGGCTATCAAGGAGATTGTTGATGTGATCCTCCTAGTAAATGGACACACAGAATGCACCACATTTGCAGTCACTAGCCTAGGAAAACAGGAGCTCATCCTGGGTTTTACCTGACTGGAAGAGCATAAGCTGGAAATTGACTGGCAGACTCGGAAAGTCAGCATGAGCCAATGTTCAGTGAAATGTCACACTTGTCAGGTAGAGGTATGAGATGAATGTAAAAAAGAATGGAAAATGGAGAGGTGTGTTAGGGAATGCCAGATGAGCTCATTTCCTAAACTCTTGGAAGAAGGAAGTGAGGAGGAAGGAGCCACAGAGGGGGATGAATGGAATGATGAGTCAGGAGATCCACTGGATGACCTGGAACAAGGGGATAGGATAATGTGTGTAATACTGCCACAAGAAGCGGAGCATATTCAGGCTGTACAAACCACCTTGCAAAGGTTGGCGGAGGCTCATTACAAGAATGTTCGAGTGGAGGTAGAGATTCCAGAGTATCTCTGGGATTTTGAAAGTATCTTTGCTAAAGAATCCTTTGATGAGCTCCCTGATAGGAAGGTCTGGGATCATGCCATTCTGGGGTCTAGTCCAGTTAACTGCATGGTGTATCCCATGTCTCCATTAGAGCAGGCTGAACTAGATGTCTTCATTCAGGTGAATCTTCAGACAGGACACATCTGGCCTTGCAAATCCCCAATGGCATCTCCAGTCTTCTTCATCAAAAAGAAAGAGGGATCCCTCTGACTCATACAAGACTACTGGAAGTTGAATGCAATGACTGTGAAGAATTGATACCTGCTCCCTCTCATTCCAGAGCTAGTAAACCAACTCAAGGGGCCAAGTACTTTATGAAGTTGGACGTCCGGTGGGGATACAACAATGTCTGGATCAAGGAAGGAGATGAGTGGAAGGCTGCCTTTTGGACAAATCAGGGGTCGTTTGAACCACTGGTGATGTTTTTTGGGCTCACTAACAGTCCAGCCACCTTTCAAACAATGATGAATGACATTTTCCAAGACCTCATCCTGGAAGGACTCATCTGTGTATATATAGATGACATCCTCATCTATTCCCGGACTCTGGCAGAACACTGGAGGGTCACATGCCAAGTGTTGGAACACCTCTGGGAGCAAAAACTCTATCTTTGAAAAGAGAAGTGGGAGTTTGAAAAGACAAGGATTGAGTACCTGGGACTTATTATCTTGGAAGGAAAGGTAGAAATGAACCCAGTAAAGGTCTGGGGGGTGACAGAGTGGCCAACCCTGGAAAACCAAAGGGAAGTCCAGTCATTCCTGGGATTTGCTAATTTCTACCAATGCTTCATCAAGGACTTCTCCCTTCATGCTCAACCACTCTTTAACCTCACAAAGAAAGTGGAACAGTAGAAGTGGGGAGAGGAGGAGGAAGCAGCACTCCAGAAGTTGAAAGACCTTATCATCTTGGTACTGGTGTTGACATTCCCAGATGACTCCCGGGTATACAGAGTGGAAGCGGATGCCTTGGACTTTGTGACAGGGGCCACTATCTGACAACAATAACCAGAGGATGGAATGTGGTATCCAATTGCCTTTTTCTCCAAAAGCCTGAGTCCAGGGGAAGGAACTATGAGATCCACAATAAGGAAATGCTGGCCATTATCTGAGCCTTAGAAGAATGGCAACACTTCTTGGAAGGAATACAATTCTAGTTTGAGGTCTGGACAGATCACAAAAACCTGGAATATTTCCAGACTTCTAGGAAATTAAACCAAAGGCAGGCTTGGTGGTCCCTCTTCCTATCCTGCTTCAACTTCACACTCCACCACTGACCCAGACAGAGTATGGGCAAGGCAGATGCACTCTCTAGGAGGTCAGACCATGGATCTAGATCTGAGGATAATAAGAATATGGTCCTCCTCTGACCAGAGTTGTTCACAATCCAGGCTCTGGAAGGGATTACAGCAGTCGGAGAGGAGAGGGATGTCCTCCAGGATATCCAGACTAAGCTCCAGACCTCCAACCTGGAAGATCTAGTGGCCAAGGCCATCATGGAACTCTGACGGGGACATGCCAAGTCCATACAATCTGCTGAATGGATGGAAAGGGATGGCCTCCTCCAGTTCTGAGGAAGAATCTATGTCCCCAATGACCCAGACCTCCAGAGGTGTATTGTCTCCTAGCACCATGATACACAGGTGGCTGGACATGCAGGGAGATGGAAAACACTGGAACTGGTCTCTCAGAACTATTGGTAGCCTCAAATGTCATGGTACATAGGACAGTATGTAAAGACCTGTGATTCCTGCATCTGGACCAAATTCTAGAGGCAGCCTCTGATGTGTTAAGTCCACATGTCAGGTACTTAATCAAATACTTCTGGAAGGGTTTCCAGAGGTTTCCATGAGGGGGTCAATGTTACAAGGATGTAGGGGGTTGGGGTCAGATTCACAGACGGAAGGGCGGAAGCAGATGGGAAGTGCTGGGGACTTAGGGCTAGCCGGTATTAGGTAGATGCAACTAGTTGCTCAAGTGTTTGAAGTTGAAGGGACTTGGCTTCAACTTATGTGTTGTGCCCTCCTCAATTGTCTGTCCTTAATTTCAGGAAGTCAGAAAGTTAACCGGAACTGAATCGGAACTTAGGATGCAGACTAAGTCGATATTCGTACTGGCAAATAGTCCAGTCAACTGGGGGGTTATACACATGTTACTACTCTTTGTACTATCTATTGTCGACTAAAGGCAAGGGGTAGGAAGGAATACAAGGGGCCTATAGAAAAGTGAAGACAAGGGGGTGAGGTATGTGGTGATCCTGCACACTGTTAGGGAACAGGGGATGATCCCTTGAAAGTCTGGACACTTCCCAACTGGTTCAATGTGTAGGAATCCAAACCTCTCCTCCAAGGAAAAATCCAACTTAAAATCAGTCTTATCTGGACTACCAAAAAAATATTATAATGTTTGGCCATTTAAGAGTCAATTACCTTTAAGTAATTAACTCTTAAATCATCAAGCTCTTCAAGCCCAAGGAAAACCTCCATAAACACTTATAATTTTCGCTTATTTTCTACTTGGACCCACAAGGACCCACAGCCAGGTGCCAAACAATCACACATGGAAAATGGTGCCAAACTGCTGGTTCAAGCTCTCAAGACTCAATTGTACAACAAATTCCTGGGTTTACATAATAATAATTACACATAAGGTCAGCCCAGAAGCACGACTCACATACTATTAATATTTTGTGACTTGACCAGTCACGAGACTACCAGTCATGGGAATATGACTCATTAATGACTACAGGGTGACTCGTAACTTCCACAGGCTTCCAGTACTTTCCATTCCTTTCCACACCCTTCCACTAATTTCAGGAAAGTCTTGCCTTATCAGGGAGTTACATAATCAGCTTAGAATTAGTATATATAGAGACTAGTTCTGTAGCATAAAAGAAAACTTTAATCAATCAATCTTACTCTTATTCATAATCTACCGGATTATCTAGTGCAGCTAGCACTCTTATATAAGTTGGTCCAAAGACCACTTAGGTACATTGGTCCAAAGACCAGTTGCCACAGAGGTCCGAAGACCAATTGGCAAAACTGAGGTTCATTCCGAAGAGTGAAGCTCACCCTTCTACCAAAGTGGAAGGTTCTCGGCTATAACAGAAAAGGTACGCAAAAACATAGTAAAAGAACTAAACCCAGATTATACAGAACATCAAGTGGAAATAATCCTAGGCAAGGGTAGAACTAATAGTTTACACTCATAAACTATTATTCCTATATGTAATTGACAAGGTACCTGCCAAGGCCCCCTCTAAACAATTCTTTTTGGACAACAACCTGGACTGGCATTCACTTGCTATCGTCTTGTTGGAGAACTTGATTAGGCAATTACATCATTCCTTCACATCATAACAGAATCAAACTACTTTCCGTGCCTTCACTTCTTATGAATATGGTCTCACAAGACACCTTTTTAATGATCTTTCTATCTTCTTATTCAGAACTGGGTTCCCTGGTAACCCTTTCTACCTGCTTTGAATCAGGATCTGCTCATAGCTTTGTCAGATCATCTTACTCCTGGAAAGGTTCCAGTACCTCGACTAACCCAGTTCTGTTCAATTCTCCAACAATACCACCAGTTTGGTTGTTACCAAATCCACAGAATTGACTACTAGGTGTCTAACAAGACAAATCCATGCCCCAGCATTTTTGACCCAATACCAGTATAGATTTGGAAACCATCCAGTTCAGAAGAATTTCAGTCTTTCCTGCCAACTGGGAGGCAATGCCCCACCCTCGGCATTCTGTCCGGCATGCTTGATCAATCAGCATCAGCTCACAGACTATTTGAAAACTTCCTTATGATTATGATCCCTTTTCGAACCCTTCTTAATCTAGTACTGCTTGCTAACTGCATAAACATGTCCACTAGATCTTCCGTCTGGACAATTTCAGTCCAACCATCCATCTGTCATGTTACTAGATCTATCAGTCGGCAATATTCGGTCACAACTCGCTCACCCACTATAATCCATTGATTAACAGGGTATTGGGCAGTATTACATTCCGTCAAGCCACTAACACTTTTAGGTGTATCCCAATGGCCTCAGTCCAGTCGGCACTTGCCACTGTTCCAAAAGCCTCACCCAGGATCCTGTTCCGTTGCTGGAAGCTCTGCCAATAGCCCTAGTCAATGCAACTGCCTTGTGCATACTTGTATACCAGAACGGCTTGCAAGTTTTTGGCTGGGACCTCTCAGTCAGTGGCGCCACTCAGCACTTTTGGCCAAGGTCTCTTCCATCCGTCCCCATCCATTCTTGTTCATTCGATCTGTATATGCGCATCATATGCCCTTACGACTCTTCTCTGTTCTTCTTGGCTAGAGACCAACACCTTTAGTAGACAGTGGGACATCTACCTAAAAAAGGGGGGGTGGCGACTAGCTAGATATACTTTGAACTACGCAATCTCCCCTCCCGAAGACATCCCTCTCCTGCAAAACCCCTCCATTTACCCATCTCCACTCTCCATCCCATCCTTCACTTCCTCCATTCCCTCAGTCCTACCCCTACATCATCCCAAATCCCCTCCACGATCATCCTGACACTCCACTCACAACCCTATGATTACTCCCACTCCCAAATACATTCCCTCATTCTACCATCAACCTCTCCTCCTATCCATTTATCATGCCCGGATCTGCCAAACTATCCGGCATGATCACTTTATTTTTCTTGCCTTTTCTTAATTCTTCAAAAAAAAAAAAAGAGAGAAAAAAAAAACTGTATATTTCTGAGACTATCTCATAGTCTCACTCTCCTGATCCATAGCATCCTCATCCTCCCCCTGATTTCCTTTCCCGTCATCCTCCTTCCCTTTGTCCCCTTCATCATCATCCGCCAGCTGATCCTCCCCCAGACCCTCACTTCTGTCTGAACCCCCCATACCTCCCGGCACTACCAAATCCCCGTGTCGATCCTCACCCAAGGACACAACCGCGAGAAATTAGACACATAAAGATGAGGATTATCTCTTGAAACTAAGGAATCTGTGATGCCATAGCAATCTTCTGGGCCTTTGTTTGAGTGAATAATTTTTTCCACAAAGACATTTTCAGAATCTCCAGGGAAAAACACTTTGACAGGAACCAGGGCTGCTGATTGGGATGGAATGCAGATTTCCTGTGAAGCCCTGACATTGGAGTCTAGGATTCTTTTTCTGATCTGTTTCTTGAGATTCTTGGCATGTCTATGAGCCTTGAACTTGGCAAGAAGTGATGGCAAGTTGGGAATGGTCCTGATTTTGAATGTTTGCCCATCCTCTCCTTGTAGAGTAGCTCCAACTGAATTCTGAATAATGGTTCGTCTCCCTGAGTTCCCAAACAATAGATAGGTGGAGGATTTGTCTCTGACAATGGTGTTAATATCACATGGATATTCAGACCGAGCACTTAATACAACAAGTGAACATGAGTGGCCATAGGTGTGGAGCATTGTTCTTTTCCATTGTCTCCCTATACTAGACTTTACCAGTTATTGTCCTTATATTTATTCTTCCTTTCTATTATTCATCCATTCTATTATCTATTTGCCTATTGTCCTTTTTCATATAAGTAGACCCTTAGGATAGCTAGTCACTTCAGTACTTCGAGACGAAGACTGAAGTGAGTACTAAACCACATATGTCCTGTCATTATTTAGACTTACATTTCATGATAACAGACTTGTGTTTAGGTAGTAACTTATTCAAATATACTTGAGTACTTCGAGACGAAGACTGAAACTTGTGTTTAGTCTTTACAAATGGATATGGAGTACTGGTCTGCAAAATCGTTTCCTAGGATCACTGGAGTGGTCATTCCTTTGACCACATAGGCTTCTACATCAATTTGGACAGGTCTAGCATCTGTTTCAAAGATGATGGGTAGGTTGATGTATCCTGAGATTTTGATGTCCCAGTGACCTGGATCAAATTAACTTTCTGACCAGTCTTGACCTTGGGTGAATTGTCCATTCCCGACAGAGCACTTTGGGAAATCAGGGTGATGTCTGACCCAGAGTCTGCAATCAAATTCTGTTGATTTTTTCCATATTCTCCTAGCCAAACTTTGGTAGTGGTGGCATTGGTTCCAAGAAAAGCACACCCTGCTGGTCTGGACATGTGTTTCTTTAGCTTTAACAATGCATTTGGGGCAAGGTTGGTAAGGTTGGTTATTCCTAGGAGTGAAGGGGCCCTTTCAGCTTCTCTCAACAATTGCCTCTTTTCCCTGCGATTTCTTGATGATTTAATAGAGATTTTCTTATCAGGTTCAAGAGGAGGAGAAGTTGGTGGAGAAAGAGGTTTCTCTGGATGATTGTCTGATCCCCCCAGCCCAGATATATCCCTTAACTTGTGGAATATGGGCTGAATGACATTACAGTGAGCTTCAGGAGTATCTCCAGTAGTTTCCTGTGTGTCAGGGATTTCTTCAGCAATTTCTGTAGTGGTTTGATAAACTTGAGCTTGTTCATCATCCATGAAATTTTCTTCCAAGCTCAATTGATCATAAAGATTGTCATAATCTTCCTGAGCTTGCATGTCCTCTAATTCTCCAGTAGCCTGCTTTGAATTAATCTTGAAGAATTTCTTGTTAGACTGGGTGAATGCATGTTTACATTCTTTATCCCAATGTTTCTGGCTTCCACTGTATTTGTGTCCTCTAGCTCCTTTTGTCCTCAGGAGTTTGTCTTTTAGATATATTACTATCATCTTTAGGGAACTTTGGTGGCAGAAGCCCAGATGATGATCCTACTAGGTGTGACCACATGTCATGGTATAATCATGCACCTCCTGTATTAGGCAATGACCCTTGGTGAGTCATCTCCCAATTAGGACGTGGCCCTTTCGGAATGTTAACGCTCATTTCCAGGCTACATATTCGTTGCTCGAGGTCATTGGAGGGGGTAAATGGTGCATGTACTAACGATTCCTCGTGATATTTAATTGCTGACTGGAACTCAATGATGGTTGGACAACACTGTGTGTCGATAACAGTGTGCCAAAAGGAAGGTCCACCGGCCATAACTACCCTTATCAGTTCGGTATCTGACATCTTATTTACTAGATACATCAGTTCCACCTTCCTCATGAAGTATTCGCTCGGACTTTCATGGGCATGGCCAGGCTCTCTGTACAACGTGTGATTCGCGTGGGACTTCTGTCAGTTGAGCCACACACGGTTCATATAGTAAGTCCCGATTGCGTCTCTCATGCTTTTCCAGCTAACAGAAGCCTGCTTTCTGTAGCTCAATGGCAATGAGAAAAACCAACGTTCGGCATTCTTGCACAACCGGAGGGGCACCAGTTCACCTAATTACTCGTGTACCATAGGTGAGCAGTCCATGATGTGATTTATTTTCAGGATACACTAAGCCAAGGTGTCAGGATCTCTATCCCATTTGGGATGATCTCGGGATGCATTTTGGTGTCAAAGTGAGGCTCATTCCTTTGTGTATTAGCCATTACTGACTGCCTCTTTCCCAAATATGCTCCCTTCAGACTGCTGCCTCAACATCTTGGCGGGAAAGGACCACGCGCCTCTTCGCCATCATCTGGGGAGTCATCCCCAGGTGGTCCCGGGTCATTACGTGGCTGCGTTCGACTCCAGGATGGCCATGTTCCATATGGGCACTTAGGCGCCGGTGGGGTAGGAGAGGGTGCAGGGCTCGACTCATCATCTCTGTACATTAGATCTGGGTAGGATTGGGTTCTAGGAGGTCTAGCAACATGGGTGAGTGTGCTACCTTTTGTTTCCTTGGTCTCAGGGATGCTGAACATGGTTTTCCTCCTTTCATGGATAGAAGGGTGAAATAGCTCCTCCAATCCTTCAGATACTGTGAGTGCTGTTGGATCCTGCATATAAGGTGAATCTCTAATACTTCTCCTTCAAATTTCTTAGTCATAGGAACTTGAGGTACGTCTCTGTTCAATAGTTGCAAATCAGTGGCACACACAGAAGAGTAGGGCACAACACACGAGTACGTTGAAGCCAAAGCCACTACTTCCAGCCTGTAGGACTTGGCCATTCCCATCCGACATCTTGGCATTCCCAAAGCTTGACAGTATACCCAGAATCTGTCAGGAACCATACGCCAGCATGCCCGACTATTCATTTCAGCCCACTCAGCCCAACTGCGCCATCGCTCACCTATTTAACTATACACCCTCAGCCCATGGACTATATGCACCTCGTGTATCCATCTTGGCATCACATGCTCCTGTCAATTCATTCATTCCATTTACGTTACACTCTATATGCTCGCTATTCCATTCCATCTTCATTCACGTTTAATATCCTTTCATTTACATTCCGCTCCACTTTCATTTATTCGCAATTCCACTCTGTCTCTATATCCGATTTGCTATTACATTCCTTAGGGTAACTCCGTTGGGAATCAGAGTGACACATCACTCCCCAATGTCATGGAGGAGATTATTATTTGGGGCATAGTATTTCCATCCTCGTTTTTCATGATCCTCGGCTTTCTTATTCTATTATAGGAATCTAATCGACTCCTAGTAGATTTGAAAGTAGTATAAAGGTCTTGTACTTCAGTAGTTCAGTCCTCAGTCAGATAATCAACCTTGATTCTCTACTAGCTAATTCTCTGTCTCGCCTTTCCGAAATTAGGTCCAGTGCAATCCGGTGGGTGCAACACATAAGTTGAAGCCATACCCTGCCCTGAACCTCGCTATTGAATATCTTTGGGAGATTTTACATTTTGGCCAATAAACCGAACCCCTTCCACCAAATGCAGAAGAAGTTGATTCATCCGCACCTGCCCCTGTAGCAGGTCCTCCCAGATCTCGGCACCCTCGGTGCTCCCGAGACTTCGGGAGTTCTCGCATCGTCCGCACCCTGCTCTTGGGGTGTTGCTTTAAGGACCAAGACATTTTCAGAGGATCCCTGATCAATTGACTGCTCAGGGACCTGTATCTCCATCCAAGTGATCATTCCATCCTGTTGATGACCCACCTGACATTCTGGCTCCTCACTTGTCGACCAGCTACCTGTAATCCCAGTCTGTTCGGTTATGCCATTGATGACCTGCTCGGTTGCTTCCTTCGCAACCACCTCTGCTTCTCTCTCTTTGGTCGATTTTTTCACTGCAGCCACCTTGGCCATGGCCTCCTCATCCTCTTTCTGTTTTCTCTCAGCTTCCTCCTCCTCCCACTTTTTTGAATCGGCCTCGGCTTTGGCTGCTCCTTCAGCAGCCCAAGTGGCTTCTGCTTCCTCGCGGTCACATTGTTGCTTGGCCCGCTGCTCCTCCATCTCAGCCATTTGGTTTTCGTCTTCATCGGTTTCATAGCCCATTTTTGTTGATGAGGTTGTATGCGTTTTGATAGGGGAAGAACAAGTACGTCTGGGCACTATACCCAAACCTTCGCATGACATCACGTTTAGGTGTCCAAAACCCTAATATTCAATCTCCAACTACCGGCTTCATGGGTTCAGCCGCTAAGGGGAGGATACTGTCAAGTACACATACCAAACTCCAGTAATTCAGCAGTGCCAACCAAGCAGTCATCCTGTGTCCATGTACAAGTATCCACGCCACATGCAAAAGTCACTTGGTATGCCGATCTTGGCTCGGCACCCACCACCCACACTCCTTGTCCTCACCCCTCACATACTCTACACCATTCACCATCTATTAATCCCACCTGTCAGGCTGTAGGTACTGACAGACTTTGGGATTGCCGAAAGGTCAGGTGGACAATGGCCAAGTCCTGCAGGCCAAGAGTAGTGGTGTTGGCTTCAAAGTACTCGTGCGTTGCACCCTACTTGCCGTGTGTGCCACCGATTTGCAACAGATGGATACTCGGGAGGATGCTGCTGATACTGGCCTGAGTCGAGGACTTAACAGAGGGGAAGAAGGTAGAAGGGCCTAAGCCTAGTCAATACCCAGAATGAGGAGATATGTACATGCATGTCCTACTTATATAGGTTAAGAAGCGACATGTGGAATAAGGAATGTGGAACAATAAGGTATGCAGGGCATGTGGGTATTGTCCACAACGAGTATAATTAGAATGAAGGAATGTAAACGGGGATGGGACAATGAAAATAGAATAATAGGAACGTGGCCAAGGATAGGACAATAGGGAGTGGCTGATTATAAAACAAGGGGGTCGTAGCCGAAGGTAAGACAAGGATAAGATGTCCCGAGGTAAGATGGGTTGGGAGACAAGGAGTGGAATGGGTAGGATTATTGGGTTAGTGAGTAGGATAAGGTGGATAAGGAATGGGGATGAGGAATGGGAATGAGGGATGTGCCGAACCAGGGATGGTATATTAAGTATGTTGCTTGGTCACCGGCTGGGTACTTGGTCGGCACTGCCAAACTACCGGGCTTTGGTACATGCACTTGACACTACCATGCCTACTCCTTGTTCCTTGATCCGTCTCACCTCAGGACATCCTGTCCTTGTTTTATCCTTGGCCATGGTCTTATTATTTTATAGTCGGGCACTCCCTATTGTCTTATCCTTGGCCACATTCATATTATTCTATCTTTTATTGTTCTATCCCCATTTACATTCCTTCATTCTAATTTTACTAGTTGTGGACAATACCCACATGCTCTGCATACCTTATTGTCCTACATTCCTTATTCCACATGTTGCTTCTTAAACCTATATAAGTAGGGCATGCATGTACATATTTCTTCATTCTGGGTATCAACTAGGCTTAGGCCCTTCTACCTTCTTCTCCTCTGTTAAGTCCTCTACTCAGGCCGGCATCATCAGCATCCTCCAGAGTACCCCATCTGTTGCAAATCAGTGGCATGCACGGAAGAGTAGGGCAACGCACGAGTACATTGAAGCCAAAGCCACTACTTCCGGCCTGTAGGACTTGGCCATTCCCATCCAACATCTTGGCATTCCCAAAGCTTGACACCCCTGGGGATTCCTGGTTCTTATTGTCTACAGATCAGGAAAACCAAGGATGTGTATCGATTATAGGAAACTCAATGAGAGGGTAATCCCAGATGAATTTCCACTACCAAGGCAGGACACTATTCTTCAAGCCCTCACTGGCTCAAATTGGTTAACCACCCTGGATGCTGTTTCTGGATTTACTCAGCTAAAAATGGTTGATGAGGCCAAAGAGAAAACAGCATTCCGGACTCACAGAGGACTTTACCAATTTAAAAGGATGCCATTTGGCTGTAGAAATGGTCCAGCCATTTTCCAAAGAGTCATGCAAAATGTCCTAGCCCCATATCTCTGGATCTTTGCACTAGTCTACATTGATGATATTGTGATATATTCAAAAACCTTTGAAGATCACTTGAATCATTTAGACCAAGTGTTCCAAGCAGTCAGTAAATCTGGAATTACATTGTCACCACCAAAATGCCATTTGGCATATCAGTCTCTCCTCCTCCTAGGGCAAAAAGTATCCAGACTTGGACTTTGAACACACAAGGAAAAGATTGATGCTATATTGGATCTAGCTGAACCAAGAAATTTACATGAATTACAAACTTTCTTGGGAATGATGGTCTACTTTGCTGCATACATCCCTTTTTATGCATGGCTAGTGGCCCCTCTGTTTGAGTTGCTGAAAAAAGATACCAAATGGGAATGGGGAGAAACTCAGCAAGAAGCATTTAGACTGTCCAAGGAAGCACTGGTTAGCTCACCGGTTCATGCCTATGATATCCCAGGCCTGGGTTACAGGATATATTCAGATGCCTGTGAAGTAGGCATACCAGCCATCTTGCAACAGGTTCAGCCAATCAAAATCTGAGATTTAAAAGGAACCAAGACTTATGAAAGGTTGAAGAAAGCCCACCAGGAAGGACTCCAAGTTCCCAACCTAGTCATTCCAGTCAATAAGGATGAAAACCCACCTGAAGAAGTGTCATGGAACCAGGATTTTGAAGAGACCACTGTCAAAGTGGAAAGAGTCATTGCCTATTGGTCAAGAACACTCAAACCGGCTGAAAGGAATTACTCACCCACTGAAAGGGAAGCCCTTGCCCTGAGAGATGGACTGGTGAAATTCCAGCCTTACATTGAGGGAGAAAGGATTACAGCTGTGACAGACCATGCAGCATTAATATAGAGCAGAACTTTTCAAAATGTAAACAGAAGACTTCTTACCTGGGTCACAGTGTTTGCAGCCTACCCAGATCTCCAAGTTGTGCACAGAGCTGGAAGAGTCCACTCCAATGTAGACCCCATTTCCTAACTCAGAAGGAGAGTGCCATACCAAGAAGGCCCTACTAAAGATGGCTCAGTGCACATAATCTTGAACTCAGATCAAGAATTTCTCACCAATTTTTACGAAGAGATCGCTCCCCAGTTTGAAGCCAGAACCTTAAGGCTGATGATGCAATACAAAGAGGAAAACAAAAGACCAGAGATCAATACACTTCAAATTGCAGTAGAAACTGAGATACACCTTAAGAAAGAAAATTTTGGTACCCTTCCAAGCAGCTAAAATGTTTAGCCTGCTCACGCAAATCCATCCCAAGGAAACGGAGAAGTTCATCCATGGGTACAAAACGGACCCTTATTTTTCCAAGGTACATGGAGAGATCACAAAGGAAGCCACCTGGAGAAACGTTCAGCAGCCATTATTTTTGGAATGAGAAGATGGACTCATTTTCTTTGAGGACTGGAACAGTAATCTAAGACTCTGTATACCCAAGGATCAGCAACTCAGAATTCTGAGCAAAACACATAATGAACCTTCAGAGGCTGCGCACGCAGGGTACTATCGAACATATAACAGACTGGCATCCACCTATTATTGGCCACAAATGAGCCAGGATGTTAAGAAGTTTGTGATTAGCTATGATATATGCCAGAAAGCTAAAACAAAATGACATGCACCTATGGGATTACTGCAACCAATCCCGATTCCTGAGAAACCATTTGAAGTGGTCACTATGGACTTCATTACGGAGCTGCCAGTTAGCAATGGATATGACTGCATCCTTGTAATCGTGGACAAGCTTACCAAGTATGTCACCATAGTCCCTACTACGTCAGACCTTGATGAGAAGCAGGTCACAGAGCTGTTTTTCGAAAAAATCGACAGTATATATGGATTTCCAAGGTAGATCATTACTGACTGGGACTCCAGGTGGACTGGAATGTTCTGGAAGGAAGTAACGAAGCATCTGGGCATTCAAAGAGTACTTACTACAGCCCATCATCCTCAAGCTAATGGCCAAACCAAAGTTATGAACCAAATACTCAAGACTGCCCTTAGAACATATGTCAGTCCAGAACTGGACGACCGGTACGCTTACCTGAGACAATTCACCTTGGGGTACAACACTACCCCGCACACAGCAAGTAATTTCAGCCTGGCCATCTTGCTCTATGGGTTCCACCCTACAACCAAGGCCACCATGCTGCACCAGCCAAGCAAAGTGGTAGACAGGCCTGAGACAGGGCCCCAGGAGCATACAGTTACAGACCTAGATGTCTCTGAAAGTTTCAAAGTCGAACAATTTTTAGAAGAATTTGAAACTTACAGGTCTAGAGCTAAAGAATCATTATTGTTTTCTCAAACAGCTCAGCTGAGAAATTATAACGAGGGTCGCCTGGAAACAGAATTCAAAGAGAGAGATTTAGTACTCATTGACTCCCATTCCCTAGACATGCTCAGAAACAAGAAGGGGCTGGGTAAAAAATTACAAATGAAGTATGATGGACCTTTCAAAGTTCTGGAGAAGCTAGGACCCGTAACATATCGACTCAAGATGCTGGCTTTGTATGGTATTCACCCGGTGATTAACATAGCCCACTTGGAGAAGTACCACAAGTCGCCAGAAGAATTTGGCACCCATCTAAGCAAGCATTTGGGCCAGGCAGATTTTTCCAAGATCCCAGAATATGAAGTTGAGACCATACTCAGATCTAGATGGAAGGCTGCCCGAAACAGCCAGAAAATTGAAGAATATCTGACAAGGTTCAAAGACTATGATTCAAGCTACAACAAGTGGCTAACTAGGAAGCAACTCAGGAATGCACCCCGAATTCTTAGGGAGTGGGATGATTCTAAATGGATCATCGACAGAAGACACTAGAAAACAGTTCAATGTTCGACAATATACCCAAGATCGTCGGACAACTAGAAAAAAAATTGTTATAAAAAGATTAAAAATTTGCACTACACGAAAAAACATCAAAAATCCAAAAAACATACAGCACATCTTATTCCAAGTTGCTCTAACCAACTTCTATTATGTATAATCCCATACAAATCACCTCGGCTAACTACCAAGTTCGATGAGTGGACGACCACTATCACCAATTGCCCATTCAACCTCCCCCCGGTTGCGAAGGAGGAATTGTGTTCGATCTCAACTTTTATTCACCTACCACTAGAGATTTTATGCACTATCAACTCTTCAATCAAAGCCTCTATGTGCTAAGGCCCGAATTGGCAGATGCAATATGGGAAACCGTATGCATGAAAGTGTGGGAAATTGTAGCGGCCAGAACAGATTAGGAGCCTGGGCAGCCAACCATGCCTCTGTCTATCCCAGAAGAGAAATTGAGGGAAATCGAACTCATCCATCCTGAGTTTCCACTGCTACACAGTATGTCACTGAACGTTCTAAAAATGCCAAACCATTTAGGTGAAGTCATGGGCTGGGTGGAATTATGGCAACAAATCAGTCGGAAACTTACAGCTTGGACTTTAAAGGCTAAAGAAATTTGTGCAGAAATGCACAACATGTCTTGGAAGTGGCCGACCACAAAAAGGGCCAGAACGGATGTTGAAGGAAAGTCATACCACATCGGCACAGAATTTCTGAACAACAATGAAGAGGACCTTGTTGAAAATGAAATAGAACCAGGTATGCTCACCGCATATGTGTCAAGTCCACGATACCGTGCTCTGATTTACTCGGCAGTACCAACCGACTGACCCTTACCCATATCATCCCTCACAGTGTGTGGTCTCGGCTTGGTACACTTGGTTCATCATCTAGTTCATTATCCCTACCCCACCCTCCTATTCTTTATTATTCTTCCACTCCCCATCCTTCCCCTTTCCCATTTACCCTTGGGACATTCACTATTCATTGCTACTCGGTTGTGGCCCTATTGTTTTATTATTGGCCACCCTCTATTGTTTTATTCTCACTCACTCTTTTGTTCTCGATCATATTTCATTGTTCTATTCTCGTCACGATATGACTTCAATTATGAAGAACCTTCTTACTAAGCGCTCAAGAGCCATGTTGAAAAGAGTAGAGGTTTGGAGGGGGGATAATGTTAGGGAACAGGGGATGATCCCTTGAAAGTCTGGACACTTCCCAACCGGTTCAATGTGTAGGAATCCAAACCTTTCCTCCAAGGAAAAATCCAACTTAAAATCAGTCTTATCTGGACTACCAAAAAATATTATAATATTTGGCTGGTCATTTAAGAGTCAATTACCTTTAAGTAATTAACTCTTAAATCATCAAGCTCTTCAAGCCCAAGGAAAACCTCCAAAAACACTGATAATTTTCGCTTATTTTCTACTTGGACCCACAAGGACCCACAGCCAGGTGCCAAACAATTACACATGGAAAATGGTGCCAAACTGCTGGTTCAAGCTCTCAAGACTCAATTGTACATCAGATTCCTGGGTTTACGTAATAATTATTACACATAAGGTCAGCCCAGAAGCACGACTCACATACTATTAATATTTCATGACTTGACCAGTCACGAGACTACCAGTCGTGAGGATATGACTCATTAATGACTACAGGGTGACTCGTAACTTTCACAGGCTTCCAGTACTTTCCATTCCTTTCCACACCCTTCCACTAATTTCAGGAAAGTCTTGCCTTATCGGGGAGTTACATAATCAGCTTAGAATATTAGTTCTGTAGCATAAAAGAAAACTTTAATCAATCAATCTTACTCTTATCCATAATCCACTGGATTATCTAGTGCAGCTAGCACTCTTATATAAGTTAGTCTGAAGACCACTTAGGTACATTGGTCCGAAGACCAGTTGCCACCCTTTCCGTCAAGAGGTCTGAAGACCAATTGGCAAAACTGAGGTTCATTCCAAAGAGTGAAGCTCACCCTTCTACCAAAGTGGAAGGTTCTCAGCTATAACAGAAAAGGTATGCAAAAACATAGTAAAAGAACTAAACCCAGATTATACAGAACATCAAGTGGAAATAATCCTAGGCAAGGGTAGAACTAATAGTTTACACTCATAAACTATTATTCCTACATGTAATTGACAAGGTACCTGCCAAGGCCCCCTCTAAACAATTCTTTTTGGACAACAACCTGGACTGGCATTCACTTGCTATCGTCTTGTCAGAGAACTTGATCAGGCTTTGTTCACACCAAAGTTTTGTCATGCTTCTCAGGTTAAATCATCAATGGTTCCAAAACACACGTCGCTTATTGGGGGGGCAGAACCTTGGTCATGGAATCACGGGGAGTTGGGATTATGAGATTTTGGATTGTTGCAATGGTGTTGGGAAAGTAGTTGCACCAGTCTTTATGGTTGGAAGAATCCCAGAAAGGGTGTGGGCAGTTGTGGGGACTAAAATGGGTTCATTGGGGGCATGGGCCACAACACAATGGGGGAATTGGAGCCACTGCCAATCCCTAAGGCCCGGTGGGACACTATTAGTGTGGACTTCATAATGGAACTTCCAGAGGCCCATGGACATGATGCGGTCATGAATGTGGTTGATTCAGTGAGTAAGAGGGCCCACTTCCTCCCTACAAACACCACCATCACAGCCTTAGGGGCTGCGTGGCTCTATCTCACACACGTGTGGAAACTACATGGACTCCCTAAACAAGTGATTTTGGACTGAGGTCCTCAGTTCATTTTGGGGTTTACTTGGGAACTTTACTGACTCCTGAGAATCAAGCTTGCAGCGACAATGGCCTACCACCCACAAGGGGATGGTCAGATGGAACGTGTCAACTAGGAGTTAGAGCAATATATTCAGATCTTTGTTAATGAAAGGGAGGATGACTGGGACGAGCTCCTGCCAATGGCAGAATTCTATTATAATAACCATGCACACTCTGCCATACAACAAACCTCCTTTATGCTAGACACAGGGCAATACCCCCAGATGGGTTTTGCAAAGTCACACATGGAAACGGTGAATGAGTTCAAGGACCAGATGGAAAAGTCATTGGAAGAAGCCAAATCAGCACTTGCAAAGGCAAAGGATGACATGGCATGGTATTACAACCAACACCAAACTCCAGCACCAGAATATCAGGTGGGGGACCAGGTGTGCCTGGATGCATTGGACATCCAGACAAGCCAGTCCTCACAGAAGCTAAGTCACCAGTACCTGGGGCCTTATATCATTCAACAGAGAGTAAGGAAACATGCCTTCAAACTCTGACTCCCACAGGCCCTGTCCAGGCTCCACCCAGTCTTCAATGTGGTCAAACTCCTTCCAGCCCTGGAAGACCCAATTCCAGGGTGGAAGTCGAACCACTGCCACCTCTGGAATTAATCAATGGGGAAGAGCACTAGGAGGTGGAAAAGGTGTTGGTGTCAAGTCCACGTACTGAGACCCATCCACCGGCAGTGCCGACCGAGCAATCATCCTATACCCACGACCAAGTGCCCACGTCGCTTGCATGACACTTGGTGCGCCAGTCCCGGCTCGGCACATCCGCCATCCACACTCCTCGGTCCGTTTTACCTCGGGACTTTCTGTCTTTGTACTATCCTCGGTTACCAGCCTTGTCTTATAGTCTGGCACCCCCTATTGTCCTATCTTCGGACATATTCTATTATCCTGTCTTTTATTATTCTATCCCCGCTTTGCATTCCTTGTTCTAATTTTGTTCACTGTGGACAATGACTACATACTCTGCATACCTTATTGTCCCACATTCCTTATTCCACATGTCGCTTCTTAAACCTATATAAGTAGGACATGGATGTACATACTTCCTCATTCTGGGTATCGACTAGGCTTAGGCCCTTCTACCTTCTTCTCTTCTGTTAAGTCCTCGACTCGAGCCGGCATCATCAGCATCCCCTCGAGTACCTGTCTGTGGCAAATACAGTGGCATGCACGGCAAGTAGGGCGCAACGCATGAGTACGTTGAAGCCAACGCCACTACTCTTGGCCTGCAGGACTTGGCCATAGTCCGCCCAATCCTCTCGCCAACTGTTAGGGAATGGGGAGCTCTCCCTTATTTTCTACATGACTTCTGAACCAGATCAGCCTACAAGATCCAAACCTCTCCTCCAAGGAATAATCCAACTTAAATCTGTCTCATC